>CAKNWT010076973.1:0-10561 GCA_932066315.1 Andricus coriarius | reverse complement strand
CTGTCTGATGGTCAGTAGCTTTGACTTGTTAAGTGTGTGATAACGGATCCGTAGTTCACGTGCGCACTGTCGAACCTTGGCGGTGAAATTCCTGCGAGATGTTATGTAGTCAATCACACACTGAATTTGGTACGCGTACGGTCTTGCCCAGCCCATCTTTGTGCTGAGTTGATGCATTTGTCTTTTGGTCTTCTGATCAGCCGTTGGTTTTGTTTTACGGTTTGCATCCTTCAACGCTCTCGTTGCATTATACACACTACAATTGATAGTCCGGAGGTCGAATTCTTTAGAAAATTCTCCTAGAAGCTTATCATCCAATTCGGCCAGATCTTTGGGCTTAAGAGGAACCTGGGTGTTGATATTTCTCCAAGTCCGGAAGCATCAGTCTCCCTCTATTGGATGCCTGACCGCGGTTGGCATTAGTGTCTTCTCTCTTTCTCTGTTGCCGGCTTGTTCTGGCTACAGTAGAGTAGGCGGTACGCTTACATGGTCCCTTTTCCGGAATTGTTCCTTATGGTTTCGCAGACGTTGATGCGAAAAGTGCGAAAGCTCTGGGTGTTTTTCGTTCCAGAGAGCATGCAGTCGCGCCATGTAATCTTCTCGTTCAGGGGCCATACTGGTATCGTAGCACTCCAGCAGGTCGTCATTGAGTCGATCCGTATACCCAAAAGTACTGAGATTCCGCCGGTCAATCGCATTGACTCCGTCTTGATTGGCTCCACCAACTCTAGCGTAGTCGGCATTGTTATCCGACCCATTGCCGGGAGCCGTGCGCGTTTGATTGTTTTGAACCGCACTTACTACAACTATTTTTGGTGTTACTGTTTTTCCCATGAGCAGCTAGGGAAATGGGTTCGTCCATCCTTGTAGAGTCCCGCATGCAAGGATAAGGTTGTATACTCTGAGAGGTCGCCCGGTATCCCAGAGTCACCATTTGAGTCACCTCACCCAGGTGCCATTTAGCTTTCGGCACGGTTGTTACGCCTCCGCTTGGGGGTTAATTCCTTCGGGACCACCCCTGGACAATTGTCCGCGACTGCTTGTTAATTATTACTACCATATTCAGCAGAAACCCTTGGTGTAGGGACCCTCTATCCGCAACCCGAGGACGAGTTCGTTGGCTTTGTCACACTTTTAATTTCACGCTTAAAACTTTTTATGAAAATGAATTAAATGTTTTGTATGCAGACATAATTTAAAAATAATCGTAAATAAGAATTTATATTTGTTTCTGTTCTCATTGAGTAAAATACAACTGTATTCTTCGAGGGTAAGAAAGAAACTGATTTTAAAGGTAAATACTTGACGAGTTTCAGATTAAACTGTTATCTGTTTCAAAAGTGGACTGCTACGAATATTTGAAAATTCTTCGAAATCCCTTGAAATTATTGAAATAAATTGAAAATTCGGACGAGTGGGTCACGTGACCGGCTTCCTACCTTACCGACACTTTTTTTATTTGTAAACTTATTTTCACACAAATAGCCACATCGAGTTGAAAATTTGGGATAATAAATAAGAAGCACTAAGAAACGCTGCTCTGTTCCTAAATTTTTATAATTATGAAAAAAGCAACAAAAAATCATTTACAATAAAAACTTTTTTCATAAGTATAAAAATTTAGGAGCAGAGCCGCGTTTCTTAGTGCTTCTTATTTATTATCCCAAATTTTCAACTCGATGTTGCTATTCGTGTGAATATAAGTTTTCAAATAAAAAAAGTGTCAAAAAGGTGGGCAGCCGGTCACGTGACCCACTCGTCACATCGCCTTAAATACCCCAAAATCTTGAACATTTTTCTAAAAATATGGAAGTACCTTTATATGTTTGAAAATCCGGTATTCTTGTGAACAAATTCTTTGCAAAGCATTAAAATATTATAAAATTCCGTGAAATTCTATGAAATCTTACATTTTTTGAAATTGTAAGATCCTTGGAAATAAACGCAGAAGAAGACGAAAGGATTAAGTAACAAAATGATTTATCGTAATTTAATTTATGATATATAAGAGAATAGTAAAAAAAATCAAAGCAATTTATTTCTAAATTATGAACATGATAACATGATAATTATTAAAAACTATATCTTATATAATAGAAATTAAGCATATTTAGAGGATTCTGCTTACCAAGATGATAAGGAAAACACTTCTCTATTGAGATACAAGAATGGTCCAAGTCGATGGTCATAATATTTAAAATTTTATTTTAGAATGTTTCAAAATGTACAGTGTTGGAGATTTCTACTGTAAGAAAGATAAATTATTTGAATTATAGTAGTCAGATATTAAAGATCTTATTTTTAATTGATTGATTAAGAAGCAGTTGCTTACCATTATTTTGAGGTTAGAATTATTGAGAGGTTATTTTGAGTGTAACTATGAAGTAAAAATTGCAGTCATTAGTATCTTTTTAAGAATTAGTAATTGTGGTGAGAGAAAAATATTTAAACCGGTAAAATATTATTGAATAACATTTTGTATCTGAGAGCGCATGTTGGTAAACCCAACGCTCGCAGAGAGTTCTCCAGCACTGAATAACATTAACAATTGTACAAAAAACATAGGAAAATCACATTTTTATATTCATGCTAGTTTTAAAACACAGAATAATATTGTTTACAGAGTGAAGAACTAAATCAGATAATCAGATAATCAGATTAATCTAGACCAATATAACTTAGTTTATAAGCTCAGATGCCAATGTGGCAAAACATATGATGGACAAACCAAACGACCTGTAAGAATTAGAAGAGAAGAACATCGCAACGATATAAATTTGAGCCCAAAATACCATAGAGTCATTAGTAAACAGTTAATTAAATACCACAATGGTTACAGTAACTTTATCGATTGGGATAGCATTGAAGTATTACATCAAAAACCTAATTATTATAATAGATGTTTTGCAGAAATGTTTTTTATTAAAAAAGGTGACAAAAGTATAAACAAAGTCACTGCGATCATTACAGCCCGTCATATAGTATGATTTAGACTTTCTGTCATAGCCTTTGTGTCTTATATAAAACATAACAAAATTATTAACAAATTATAAAAAAATTATACAACAACAATGATAACATTCGATGTTCTAATACTATGACATTACTTCCAAATAACGTCAATAATTTATCATAAATTCAATTTAAGATACCGTCATTGTGCCTGTTGACTACTAACATCGCTGCTTCGTACTTGTGATCATGTTGTGAATAAGTATTCAGTGTTGGAGAACTCTCTGAGAGCGTAAGTTTACCGACTTACGCTCTCAGATACAAAATTGTATTTAATAATATTTTACCGCTTTAAATATTTTTCTACCACCAATATTACTTAGCTCACAAACTGATTCTTATATATCGACGCCTTCATTCAATATGAGTCTATGTGCTGACAGCGCCCTGTATGAGACTATTCCCTATGCTTATACTCAGCGCATAGTCTCATACACGGCGCTGTCAGCAGATCGACTCATATTGAATGGAGGTGTCGATATATGATAATGAATGCTATAGTTACATTCAAAATAACCTCTCAATAATTCTAACCTCAAAATAATGGTAAGCAACTGCTTTTTAATCAATGAATTAAAAAAAATCTTTAATATCTGACTACCATAATTCCAATAATTTATCTTTTTTGCAGTAAAAAATCTCCAACGCTGAATATTTTTAAACATTTTAAAATAATAATCGCTGGGGGATTGTGTAAACCCTCAAAAATTGAATTGTGTAGAAATTGTTGATGTGAGTTGTTGGCTTTAGGGTCAGGTGAATTAAAACGAATTAGGTTGTTTCAAACGTTTCGGCACAAAATGGTGGCCCTCATCAGCAGGGTTGCGTACGTAATATACCTTAGGTAATTTACGCAGTTTTTTACATGTAAATTACCTACGTAATTTACGTCCCTAGTTTTTTACATGTAATTTACGTTTTTAAGATGGCGACTGCTATTATATAGAAAATGAACATAACCTTATTCTTTAATACGTTGAAGACACTGACTGACTTGCTTCATAGCTTCTTAATTTATTAAAAAATGTTTAGAGGTGGCAGACCAGGGAAAATGGCAAAAAAATTTCTTTTTGCCCCGTGTGCAATCTTTTGATTTACTCATGTTTTAAATTTAATGAAAAACAATTAATTTAATCTCTCACGTAATGCATTTCGGAATAAGTGAAGTTATATTATGCTCTTTTCCCTCACCCGCCACCGCCACCCATCATTTAAGTCCGCCATTTTTTACGTTTATTACATTTTTACGTAAAATACGTATTATACGTATAAAAGTTCGAGTTACGCGTAACCGTGCAACCCTGCTCATCAGTGAGTTTTATTAACCCTCCCTTTACACACAGGGGATTTTAAGGCACAAACGATTTTTCAAACTGGAATGTCTCGTCTTTGGGAAAATATGGAAGTTCGGTTCCCCCCTCTAAAAAATCTAGGTAGTAATAGGGTCAGGTCCTGTGAGTGGCGTTGCAGTTCGTCTGTTAACCTTTGAGCGGTGCGCGGTGAAAGTGCGTACAGTGACATAAAAGACCCTGTGTGTAAACCGCGTTAGTGTTTTCACAAGTGAGTGAATATTAAATGTTTTGCTTTATTTGGTATTTTTCGATATTTATATGAGCAACATAAAGTTTTCGTGTAATTCTGGACAGTTTTTCAGTGGAGAAAAGAGTGTAGAGGTGCACATCGAGAATCTGCTCCAAACGATCCTGTATA
The DNA here is from genome assembly GCA_932066315.1 of Andricus coriarius. Lineage (NCBI taxonomy): Eukaryota > Metazoa > Arthropoda > Insecta > Hymenoptera > Cynipidae > Andricus > Andricus coriarius. Next base: position 5,839 of record CAKNWT010076973.1, on the reverse strand, counting down.
TGATGGAGTAATAGTAAGGAGACCAAACGACGATACGCGTGCAAATAAAAAATGAACCTCGAATTTTCGGACATAGTTTGGGGGAGGAGGTGCGCTGAATTGTAAAGGATTTCGCCTGATTTTGAGTGGAATATCTGCAAAAACTTTTTGATTGGTGGCTTCTTGGCAGTAATTTTGAATCATGACTAACCCACCAATCAAAAAGCTCTAGCTGATATTCCATTCAAAACGAGGCGAACTCCTTTACATTTTAGCGTACGTCCTCCCCTAAAATATGTCCGAAAGAACATATTGCGAAGAACACCATATACATTTCTGTAAAGATTGTGCCAACTGAATGTTTTTGAGAATGTTTTTCAGGTCTTCAAATAATTCAACTTTTTGAGGCCGACGCCAATGGGCCTATATTTTTTTTGAAAGCCAGAAACAGTTCAAAAACTGAATAGGACTTAAAAGACCCTGTGTGTAAACGGAAGGTGGAAAAAAGAAGTGTGTAAACGGAGGGTTAAATCTGTGAAAAGTACATAATATCTTGTAGGTACGAAGTTTTACATTTAAGTTTTACAATTATTTGATCTTATTGAATTCTATTAATAACTATTGATGAATCTTGCATTATTATTAAAAAATGGTTTTATTTTAACGAAGTACAACTGATAAAAAAAAATAAAACGATGAAAATGTGGTAGATAAATATTTTCCCCAAATCTTTAAAACAGTCTGTCCAAAAGTTGTCAGCAAACATTGCAATCGAACAGATGCTTCTTTAAAAAACATTTTTTCCCGTGAGGTATATTTAATTAAAAAATTTTTTATTCAATTTTATATCTATTTTTTGTTATTTTTCACACAATATGTTTGTATGAAAAAATAACCTTCCTCACCATTTTTTGTGTATGAGAGAAATAATGTTAAGTAATTAGTTCTTCTGTTGTCATGAGGAATTATGTCTGTGAAGTAAAGTTTTGTTCCTTTATAAATCTCAATATAGTTTCAATGCGAAGTATAAAGAATACCAATTGTCAAGAAACAATTGCATTTAAAAATTTAATTATTTAAACAATTTCTTTCCCTTGATTTAATGCATACAAACTTTACTTTGAAAAAGTTGTATGTTTCTGATCATTTTTCAATTTTAATTTTTCACACAAATTTATTAGTTTTTTTTTTAATTTGAAACGTACTGGGTTTTCTGTTACCATTGAAAATTATTTCTGTGCCAGTAAAAACATTTCCACAATCACAATGTCGTGATAATTAAATTTTCCAAAGAAACATTGTAGTTGAATAATTATTTGATTATGCTTTCAAATTTAAGCATTGTAGTTTAATCTTTCGTGAAATTATGTAACAAACTGAGTTTATCAAGTTAAATATTATGACCATCGACTTAGACCATTTATGTATCTCAATAGAGAAGTTTTTCCCTTGTCATCTTGGTAAACAGATTCCTCTTAATATGATCAATATCTATTATATGTGACCGTCCGCGAAGAAAGGGACCTAATGCGGAAAAAATCGATTTTCATTTTCTTACGTCAATCGAGTTTCTGGGTTACTCTTTTATTTCCAATCATCAGACATTTTTTAAGATAGTTACTTTTCTTGTTATTTAAGCTACAAACATAGGCATGAGCGGCGTACGCGGAGACCGAACGAGAGGCTGTTATAACCTTAGGAAAAGGGTTTGGAGTGATTTTGAATTCGAAACGATGCCCACTGGGAGGCATTTAGGACTCGTAGACACCCCCGACCCTTTTCCAACGGTTTTTGGTAGGGGGCGTAGGATTTGATGGGGCTTGTGGAAATTTTGGAAAAAGGATCGGAGTGCCTTCGAATTCGAAACGATCCCGACTGGAGGTCATTTACGACTCGTAGGCACTCCCGAGCACTTTCCAACGGTTTTTGGAGGGGTGGGGGCATGTGGAAAAGTTGAAAAGGGGTCGAGGTGTTCACTTCTCTAAATGAAGATATACCTAGCATGGTTAATTGTTGGCCCGACTTTTCGTAGTTTTAGCCCTTTTTTGAACTTAAGTTGCTGAAATATGAACATTTTCGTTTCGAAATTCGACACTTTATAAGTTTTGTTCATTTTCGTGGTTTTTGAAATTTCCATATCTTTGTCTCTAATTAACAGAATAAAATTTTTAAGGTCTAACATTTTTTATCACAACATGTAATTTGATATGCAAAAAATGCCGGAAAGAAAAAATCCGGATTTTTTTAGAAATTCGCATGAAATGATCCACTTGTACACTTAGTGCAGAGGTGAAAGCCACAGTATGCTTGACTTTGTTGTTGAGGATGAGAGAATGAGAGAGCTGGTAAAAGATACAAGGGTTATGAGATGTTCTTAATGTGGAACGGATCATTGCCTATTAGTCTCAAAAATGAACTTAGGTCAAGGATGGCGAAGAAAGAGAACTAAAAAGATAAAGCGGACGCGAATCAAGATAGAGAATTTACAGAAACCGAAAGTGCGAATAGAGTTTCAACATAAGATGAACGAACGCATAGAGCAACTTGAGCGGCGCTAATACGCAATTAAGATATAGAGGGCGCATGGACTATCCTTCGCGAAATCATTGTTCGGAGTGCAACTGAAGTGCGTGGTACTGCGGTTGTAGGAGCAATGACTGGTGATGATTTGGCCATTAACGAAAAGAAGCAAGCGTATCTAAGAAACTTGAATATTACAGGTCTTAGCAATGACATAAAATGAGACTAGAAAATTATTATAGGGGCAAGAACAGAAAAAAGTACTAGTTAAACAAAGCAAGGCTTAAATCAAGGCGGAAGAAGAGAAGAAAATGCAAAACGCTTTCGAAAGAAATAAGAAATAATATTGGAAATTGCTCAAGATCACTGAGAAAGGAAGTAACAACACAGAGTAAGTTGGCATTAGTAATAGCAAGGTTGAAATGATATATGATACGGACAAAATAAAAGACGATTCGAGATAATTTTTCAAGGAATTATTGGGAGGTGTATCTATGGAGTAGCACGACTGCGACATAGAATTCGATACGTTATAAAACCTGGTTGAAAGATTCTGTAAAGAATGGTAAGGCTGCTAGTGTGGATGGTATTTATGTAGAAGTCAGGCCCCCAAGCTGCAATGTATTTCACACACAGAAGCAAACTTTGTGTCACCGTTTTTCAAATAATAAAATTAATTTTTAATAAAGAAGTTCGATTTTTGACCAACTAATTGAATTTTCAATCAACAAGATTAGTTTTCTACAAAAACAAGATGAACTTACAATAAAATACACAAATTTTCAACAAAATTGTTTATTTTTTAACTACAAAATTAGACAAAGTAGAAGGATTTCGTAGCCTATAGCCCTATGTAAATTTTGGGCCCTATACCAAATGTGGGCCCTATATGAGTTTTGGGTCTAATGTCAATTTTGGGCCTTTATAACAGTTTTGGGCCCTATATCAGTTTTGGGCACTATATAAATTTTGGGCCCTATATAAGTTTTGGGCCTCAAGTCAATTTTTAGCCCTATTTCAGTTGTGGACCGCATGGCAATTTTGGGCCCCACGAGTGTGCGTAAAAAATAGTGGGTGTGGGGGCATACTACTATTTCATAATTCGACTAGTGCCAATCGGGCCTTAACAACCGAAGATTACAGATCGAAAGTCTTTCTTCGGGTATAAATGACCCCAGTTGGGCTCAACGTGTGAAAATCCACTTCTAAACAAAATCCAAAACAAACCATTTTTAATTAAAATTTTTAATTTTATGAATAAATTGTGTAAATTTGAAAATGAATTGTTGATTTTTACCATTACTAAGTATCCCGTACACAGACATTAAGATGAAAAATAATAATACACTGGAAACCATTGATATTACAAATGTCAAAATCTGGCAATTTTCGTTAAACCGCAAAATATGTTTTTTTAAATAAAACAAAAAACTGCTGCCAAGGACTTAAAGTGCAACTCTCGCACTCCACAATTATCACCGTAAAACATATATTTTTTATTCTCCAAGCTACTACACAAAAAATAAAAAATAAATAGCGGGCACATTCTCTTGAGCGCGCTTAGGGCGCGCTTCTGTTGGTTCTCGGGCTTCGCGCTCGAGAATATATTCATCTCGCGCTTCGCGCTCGATGATATATTTATCTCGCGCTACGCGCTCGATCATTTTATTTTCCACACATTTGTGCGCAGACATTTTAAAATTAAAGGTCAAAGCGTCAACAACTGTAATTTGATGATTGTGAATTCTCTTTTGTTAAAGCTCCTTCGGCTTTAACGAATACATTGTTATCACGTATCTCGTGCTTCACACTCGATTTTGTCCAAAATGTGAACTTTTCTACATTATGCTCAACACTATCATATCTAATGTATATTATATTTATTTCTGTACCTCGATCGGGTACTGCTTATTCAGATATTGCAAAATAATGTACAATTTTTATTTTCCATGATGACTTTAATTTTTTTTCTCCTTACTTTGCACTAATTTTTATTCTCAGCTACCCTGAAAATGCGCCGAGTTTAAGCGCGCAAATCAAAAACTGTGATTCAAATCCCTCATAAACTACAATCATAAAGTGAAATTAAACATGTTTCTTGAATTTGACTTTGAAGAGGGTTCTCAAAGCACCTACGGCCTTGACGATTACATTCTCATTGCCATACTCGCGCTTTGCGCTCAACAGTCAAGTTATACAGACGATTGCTTTTAAAAAATAAAACCATGTAAACAAAATGAAACGGAACATTTTGTTTCCAAATTTGGAAATGCTATTACTTTTTGATCAAATAAAAAAATGTTATGAGGATATTTTCGAAATATATTTTATATCCAGTAAAAATTTTGATTGAAATTCTTCAATCTAAGAGAAAATTTTTATTTTTTTTATTTTTTGGAAATTTTCAAAATGTTGAAAATCATATAACTTTTTGAATTTTAATCAATATAAAAAATGTAAGTAGGATAATTTTCAAGGCTCTCTCCCATCTAAACGAAACTTGGACAAAAATTTCTAAAACTTGAAAAAAAAATTTTTTTTTTCAAATTTTGAAAATGTTCTAAAATTTTTAATTTTGGTTGGAAATATCTGTTTTTTTTATTTTTAATTTTTTTTCTACGATTAAAACAAAAACTAAGCGTCCTATCGAAAAATTGTAAATACAAAATTTTGAGCTGTTTTTTGGATAAGCAACTTTAGTCTATTCATTTTTTTCTCATAGCTTGTATCTTTTGCCCAGCAATTTTATTTTTTTATTTTTAAGGTTGTTTTCACAAATAAAACAAAAACTACGAACCCTTAAAAAGTTTATTAAAGGCTGACTCGATTCGACAAATCCTTCAAAAGTTTGCGTGGATACAACATTCAGGTAACCATACATACATACAGACAGACAGACACTGACAAAATTTTATTATACCATTAAGCCGTTTCCCTTTCGGGGTAGGCGTGAATTGCTCGGTTGGAAAATAGTAGTATGTGGATGGGTATATAGGTATAGGGTAGATAGGTATATAGGTGTAAGGTATAGATATTTTAGATTGATCTATAGCGCTCGCGTTGTTTATTTAAACAACACGTTCATTCCGCAACACTGCTCCGACCCAGGTTGCTGATCAATCTCTCTAGCGATCACCCCACGTGGAAAGCCTCACAAAATTGTTATGTGTGGTTCCCCACTTGGGCCCATTAGTATCCAAGGTCTTTGTTTCAGGCGTCATTCACTCTACTCACATTCTTTTTATAAACTATCTGTCGCCAAACTTTTCTGTTCTGGCATTCTCGGCCTGCTTCCTCTACGTCCATGCATCTTGTTATGCAAGTTCTCCTGTTTTTATGG
>CAKNWT010076961.1:0-12604 GCA_932066315.1 Andricus coriarius | reverse complement strand
CCTTCAAGGTTATTTCAAAGTCAACTTTGTTTTTTTAAGTGGAAACCGTATTTTTGACAACGGCAATCGAAAGAGCGGGAAATTTTACGTTCAAACATGTACTCAGGTCGTGGGTCCAGGATGACCTTGAACTTCAGCTGAAGGTTATTAGGTTTGACCTAGGTATGGGGCGGGTCTAATCTGTACTGCTTCGGCTCAGTTGTTTACGAAAAAGGCCGAGGTCATTCTTGGAGTAACTTTTAACGAGGAAGCCAGTGGTGACCTTTAATTTGACCTTGAAATTGACTATTAGTTGTATTGAATATTAGTTATGCTAGCATCAAACCCACGAATAATAAAAAAGTCGATCAAAGTATAGTAATAAATTTAATTTCAAAAGCTTTTACTTTCTTCACAAGAAATTTGATAAAATAATGAATAAGTAAATAAAAATTAAAGAACTGAATAGTTGAAAGCTTAAGCTTCGTTATAAATTGATACTTCAATAAGCATCAAATTCCAAATTTCGTTTAACCTACAAAAATTTCTATCAATCATCATTTTTTTTAAACTTTTATCTGCGTTATAAGCTTAACCTTCTTAATTCTAATTGAAATTTGAGTAAGGGTTAGTCCGTTAAGTCAAAATGCAACGCCTCACTGAAAGAGAAAGAATAACACTTCTTATGATGAGAGGTTGGGGTCAAGTTGAAAGATCTCTCAGGCCAGTAATGAATGTTTTCAATTAAACATTTAGGGTTGGTAGAACTCCAATTGTACTCTCGACCGTTCAAAATACAGTTAGTAGGTTCAATAATTTCGGCATTGTTAGAGATCTACCTAGATCAGGCAGACCAAGGTCAGCAACAAATAAGGAGAAGTCACTGGATGTTTTGTTATCATTTACTTAAAATCCGCATAATTCCATCCGCAGAGCTGCTTAAGAGCATGACATAAGTAAATCGTCTGTACACAACGTACTAAAAACAGCGAAATTTCATCCATTTAAAGTGAAACTGGTTCACAAGTTGAATTAAGATGATTTGGATCGTCCCGTTGAGTTTTCTGAAGACATGATGGCACGCATAGTTGAAGATGATAACTTTCCATCAAAAATAGCTTTTTCAGATGAAGCAACTTTCCAATTTGTATCGGAGTATCCGCAGAAATTAAATGTTTGGGCTTGAATACTTAACAATAGAATTATAGGACCATTTTTCATTTATGGTAACTCAAAGGCTCAAAACTATGAAGCTATGCTTCGATATTTAATATTTCCTGCAATTAGAGAAATAGCCAGAGACAACTTTGAAGACATATGGTTTCTGCAGGACGGTGCAGCTGCTCACTATGGACGAGACGTTCGGGCTTACTTAGATAAGGTATTTGTTGATCGGTGGATAGGATGGAGGGGCACAATTGAACGGCCAGCTAGGTCACCTGATTTGACGCCTCTAGATTATATTTATTGGGGTTATCTGAAGTATCGGGTGTTCAAAAGAAAACCCCAAAATTTAGATGAATTACGGCAAATGATCATAGATGAGTCAGCTTTCATTTCCATTGAAATGTCCAAAATGCTATTGATGGTTTTTATCATCGATTAGCTTACTGTCAAGAGGTGAATGGAGAACAATTTGAGCACTTAAAATTAGATGTTGTGCGATTAATGCTAATAATCAAATGTGAGAGGTGAGGGGACTCACTTAAATCTAGCACCCCGATTGTGAGAGGTGAGGGGACTCACGTAAATCAAGCACCTCGATCGTGAGAGGCAAGAGGGCTCGCGTAAATCAAGCACCCCGATCGTGAGAGGCAAGGGGACTCACGTAAATCAAGCACCCCGACCGTGAGAGTCAAGGGGACTCACGTAAATCAAGTACCCCAAAGGGAACAGATTTTACTACGTCCGCGACGTTTTTCCTGTGTAACGCTAAATGTAAAAAAATTGACCTGCAAATGACCTTGAAGGTCTAGCTCAAGGTCAAATTCAAGGTCACACTGGATTCCTTGTTAAAAGTTACTCCAAGTATGACATCGACGTTTTTCGTAAACACCTCAGCCACAGCAGTACAGATTGGACCCGCCCAATAACTGGATCAAGCCTAATAACCTTCAGCTGAAATTCAAGGTCATCCTTGATCCATGACCTGAGTTTATGTTTGGACGCAAAATTTCCCGCTCTTTTGATTGCCGTTGTCAAAAATAGGGGTTCCCAATTTAAAGAAAAAAACAAAGTTGACCTTGAAATAACCTTGCAGGTTGAGCTCAACATCAAATTCAATGTCACCGTCGGATTCCTCGTTAAAAGTTATTCCAACAATGACTTTGAAGTTTTTCGTGAACATCTGAGCCGCAGCAGTACAGATTGGACCCGCCCCATACCTGGGTCAAGCTTAATAACCTTCAGCTGAAATTCAAGGTCATCCTTGACCCACGAGCTGAGTACATGTTTGGACGTAAAATTTCCCGCTCTTTCCATTGCCGTTGTCAAAAATAGGGGTTCCCGCTTGAAAAAACAAAGTTGATAACAAAACGGGGTGCTTTTTTAGTGTGAGTCCCCTCGCATCTCACAAAACGGGGTGCTTTTTTAGTGTGAGTCCCCTCGCCTCTTACAAAACGGGGTGCCTTTTGAGTGTGAGTCCCCTCGCTGCTCACAAAACGGGGTACTTTTTTAGTGTGTATCCCCTTGCCTCACACTAAACCGAATACTTTTTATGTAATTATTTCTTTTAATACATATGAGAGTAACAATATGAGAGCAACAACCAACAGTCTGTTTTCCATTGGCACATTCGCATGTGTGATGCGTCAAACCAGAAACACCAATGCTGCTAGGCCGATATCTCAAGAAGCATCTGTATGCTGTGTGAGAAATATGACGAGATGGAACTTTTAATTTAAGTACATTTGACTGGTCTTTAACGTACTGAATCTTCAGTTTCCCATCTTTATCCATCATTTCTGCCAAATATGATATCGCTTGGCTCAGTTGGTATGAACCAGTCAATAAGATCTTCAAATCTTTTTCCGTCATTTCTGGGATATCTAAAATGTCATCGGATGTAACACTTTTAAAAGGTAACTTCCGATGAAGCCAACCATTTTCTTCTATTTCAGTCGCCAAAGTATTCTGCACCTCTTTTTGATTATGCATTCTCTGCAGAATTTGTATTTATTCAAAAAAAGTTCCTAGGGCTAGAATACTTGATTAATCTTATAATATAATCTATAAACTAAATAAAATAAATAAATAGAGTCGACCTCAGAATACGTATCAAATAAGGTATGAGATTAATGCGTAGTAATTAACATTTGGTGATTAATTGGTAGCTCTTGTGCATGTTAAGGTAGAAATAAAGAGGGAAAAACTGTGTGCAAAAGAAATACATTGCAAAAGTCAATTAAAACAAAAGGAAATTCGAAGATAAAATCTTCAAGAACTAAATATGAGAGTTTACCATTGGGTAATTTCAAGAGTTGGGTTTGGAGTATTGTACAAATATTTGAAAAAGAGATTCTTAAAATGATACAGGGAAGGTGCATTTCTAATATCATATGGTACTTTATTCCATAACCGGGCACCCCTTACTATAAACGATCTTTGAAGTTGACACGTTCTGTGAAAAGGAATCATAAGGATTTTATGTCTTTTACGAAGCTTAGAGTGTGCTGGAAGGTCTCTGTCTACAAATTGGAATAGGTTGAATAGATACTCAGGAGCTTTGTTCTAAAAAAGAGTGTAGAGCAAATTACCCATAAAGAATTGTCTTCTCTTGGCAATATTAAGCAGACCAGCCTTAAGTCTGGATGGAGTTATGTGTTCGTAGTTAGGCAAATTGTAGATAAAACGGATGCAGGCATTTAACGCACGCTCAAGCTTTAAATTTAAATCGTCGGTCAAATCATCATATACTAAACAACCGTAGTCAAAATGGGGCAAGATTAAACTCTTAACCAAAATTATCTGAGTGAAGGTAGGTAAAGAGTCATTATTCCTATAAAGTTGTTGTAGAATTCTGTATGTTTTCCTTGAGATACTCTCTCCTGTTCCTTCAAAGACAATGTACGGTTATGGAAATATCACAGATCTTTAATCACTTCCGAAAAAGGGATGGTAAGATTCTCGATACGAAGAGGTGGAAATGATGCCAGTGTTTCAAGCGATGGAGATGCAGTAGGTCCAACAATTGCTTGAGTTTTGCCCGGGTTAAGAGTAAGTCCATTCTTCCAGGCCCAGAGGATTACGCGATCGATATCCTCTTGGAACCCCACTCTTGACTTCTCTCCAGTCAGAAGGATCACCACTACTATTAATAATGATGTGTGACCGATTATTAAAATAGGATTTAAACCCCTTGATGACAGAGTTTGACACGTTACAAGATTTTAACTTTTGTAGGAGTAATTTATGATTGACCATATCAAAAGCCTTCGAAAAATCAAACAGAACAACAATCGTGATTTCCCTATTATCCATGTCTAATTTAAGATCCGTCGTTACTTTAAGGGAAGCAGTAGGAGTGTTATGCTTTGCCCGAAAACCTGATTGCATCGGGTCAATGGCTTTAGATAATTCGAGAAATTTAGGAAGTAGGTTTAGAAATTTTAGGAATTGGACATATAACGGCCTTTTTCCAGATATCTGGGAAGATAACGACTTGAAGGGAAGCATTATAGATATGCAATAGAATAGGAAAGATAATTGGAAGGGCAAGCTTAATCATTTTGATTGATATTCCATCAGTTCCAATGGCATTTGATTTAATTTCAAGTGTTTTTTCCAAAAGTATTTCAGGTGTGATGACATCGAAAAAGAAGTCAGAGTCATTAAATGTTGAATGCAGAGGGGTAGTGGAAAATGATGATGATAAATCTGGAACTCGGAATGTAAAAAAAGTGTTTAAAAGATCATCAGGCGGAAAATTACTATCTATAGATTCGTACTTGGGCAGAATTAGGTATAAACGTCTAAGGAGGTGCCAAATGTCCTCTTTTTTGTCTCTATGTGCTATCTCGTTATAATTGTATTGATTGAACGCACATCTAATCTTAGTTTGAACTAGGTTACTTAGTTTACGAAATCGAGCTTGTATTATACTGCCTTCTGTTCTTTTTGCAAGTTGGCGCTTGCCATCACGTTCCCTCATCAGATCTTTAATTTCGGATGTTATTCAGGGGGCAGCTTTATTAAAGTTTTTAGGAACGTGTAGCGGAGAAAATGTATTGAATTCGGAGACTAGGTAATTAGTCAGAGCGTCGATTTTATTATTTATATCTGTATCTAGTAATATTTTTCCCCAATCATACGTCATTAGATGTTCGTGGAATGTATGTTCATCAATTTTAGAGAGATTCCTCACCAGTCTTTGGGTTGGTTTTGAATTTAGATGATAGGAAAATTTAAAGGTAATGTTAATCAAGTCATGGTTAGAGAGAAAATAGATAGCATGTTGTTCGTAGGAGACAACCATATCAATATCGTCTAAAATCATTAAGTCAATACGAGTACTGGAACGATCAGTATGGTGAGTAGAGTCATGAGGTACAATCGAGAGTCCCGAAGAGTGTACCAAAGATGTTAGATATTTAGAATGATTGGAAGTGAGATTTAGGTTAGTGTTAAAATCTCCCGTAAGGATAATGTTATTAAAGTTAGGAATAAATGAAAAAATTACCGATTCAAGCTCTGTGCTATAAGAAGCATCGGGTGGTTTATAAACTACTCCCACTAAAACACTATCAGAAGTTGACTTAACTTCAACAAAGAGAAATTCGGTAGTGGGGTAAGTAGCTACTGAACTCACACCAACCACAGTACCATTCAGACTATCATGCGGAAAAAGACAAACACCACCACCCCTTCTCTCGTCTCTGTCTCTTCAAAAGATCGAATATTTGTCCATTTCAACGAGGCTAGAGGATATATTGGGAGCTAACCAGGACTCAGAAACAGCTATTATATGGTAGGAACATGTACTGAAAAAATGTTTGAATTCTAGAAAATGTGCCAAGAGAAACTGGGCGTCCACATGACAAATGCTTAAGGTATCCATGGATATATTAAGAGAAAGATTTTGTAGAAAAACAATTCGAAAAAGGGGAGCTCACGCAGCACTAGTAAAAATTGACTCAGACAAAAAACCATTATCAGCACAACCCAAACTAAGTGGATACAATTCAAATTATAATATTGGCCTTGTAGTATAGAATTACTTTTAGGAAGACTGGTATGAAGATTAAAAACTACTAGTTTAAATATGAGATCATCTTTGCTATCTGAAGATACATATGTACAAAGTATAAAAAACTGAAAAATGTAAAAAATATATTGATCAACGGGCATCAAATAACCAAACAATCATAATATTACACCATTGTGTGTGTAACCATACCGTAGAAAGCCTAATTGCTATTGGAATCGATCTACGTGTTGCAGTAGTGACAGCTGAATCCTAGGCGTGCCATCGTCCTTCCGAAAAAAGAACTTTTCTTCGGCAATCTTAAGATATTTTATCTTCTTTTGCCTCCTTAAATTCAATGCTGAAGCGTAGATAATTCGATTATAGGGCGTCAAAGCCTCACGGATAAAAATGAGACTTTTTTCATTATCATGAGCAGATTAGAGAGGTTGACAAAATGATCAAAAACGAAGATTGAACGGCTGGATTCAATATTGTTGTACTTAAATTTTCAGAAGTTTGTTTATTGTTTTTCATAATGTTATGTACAAAAGAAATAAAAAAGAAGTGATTCCTTAAAATACAAGTGCACCATTATTCCAGCCGACCGCTTAATTAAACTATTAAAGTATCAACCGAACAGTGGAGTTCGATGTGCCCGGCTAGAGCGAGCGCGTGCTGTGTGCTGTGCGGCATGCTTGATTTTCATAGTTTTTCACCATGACGCACAACCAAAAAAAATCTGACAAAAATGTATGTTGAAACAATGCGTTATAGTAAAATTCGTCAGGCGTTTTTTTGCTTCGGTACACAGAGTCAGACAGTGCATTAGGAGAGACAGAGAATTGGAAAATGGCTAGCCTCGACAAAGAAAATAAAAGCCATGATAAGGGTGACGATGGCTTGGAGACTGATGCAGGACGGGGACAGGATGATAATGAAACCTCAAACTCTAAGGAAGTATTACAGCCTTGATGATTATTGCGCCTTAGTCGCCGTGAGAGAATTAACAAAGGTAACCCGCCTGATACTTTTGGAGGTGAGTCAAGTATAGCGAAAAAACTGGAGACTGTTAAGTCAAAGCGTGGACACTATAGTGACACAAGCGTACGTGATAGTGCTTCTGACACGACCTCCAGCTCCAGTACTGTAGTTAGGTGACAGCTCGAAATTGATCTCGAATTAAGAGCGCGTTTAGAGTAGGCTATGTTGTCTGAAGCAGTAGATCGCGAGTGACGATCTCGCGCTAGTAATTCGAGTGTTATAGGCTCATTAAGGTCAGAACAATCTATTATCTTAGAACGCGAATGACAAAATAAATCTAATGTCGAAAATTGGTTTAAAAATGCAGGTATAACAAAAACCGAAAATTGCGAGGTTGGGAATCCCCAAGGTCCTAAATATAGCGTGGGGCATCCGATTCCATTCACATTTGGTGGGAATAACGCGAAACAAACGGATGATATTAAACCGATCAATGTTTTCAAGAAAAGTATTGTCGACGAAAACGAAGGTCGTAGTATACCGAATAAATATATAGCGAGACAGACTTTGGGCAGAGATCTGCCAGAGTTCAATGGCAACACCGCTAGTGGTATTTTGTTCATTAGTATGTTGCGACAAATGACAGAAGGATGCGGTTTCATGCCCGCCGAGAATAGAGCATTGTTAATAATGAGAAATGTAGAAAAGGTGATCGGTACACTCGAACGGCGTTTCAGTCCACCAGGCTGTATAATAGAAGATTTAATGAATAAAGTGTCAGGGCAGCCAATTGTTAAAGAAGACAAACATGTCACTTTAATAAACTTTTCGAATGCTGTAACAAATTTAGTGGCAATCGTCGTGTCACTAAATCGGCCGTCGTGTCTAGTGAATCCAATTTTGTTAAGACTGTTGATAAACAAGTTACCTCCGAGTGTGCACATGCGTTGGGGTAAATACATTGACTATCGACATTATTCCGTGAGCCTGAATGAGTTTGCGGATTGAATTCAAAATGAACAGGCCGCGGCAAGCGCGATTTATCAACCTACGACTGACGAAAAAGAAAAAAGGACAAACGTGTGTTATCGCTTCAAGATCAAAGCAATGAGGAAAAACCGCAACGCATCCTTTGTGATAAATTTCATAAAACTGTAACCTGTGCAGGTTATCAAAAGTTATCGGTTGACATGCGATGGGAACTGGTAAAAAACGGGTATGTTTTGTTTGTCTCTCAACTCAAGCTTGCAGAAAGGGTGGATGTAAAATGAAACACCATCCTTCATTGCATAACGATCAGAAGAAAAGGATTGACACCAAACAGGAAGAGCCTATTCTGCAGATAGATAAAGAGAAATCTTCGGATAAGGCTGAAAAGGATACTGTCGCGGAAAAGGTGTTATCCACAAGTAAAAAGAGAAAAAGGGTGCTGCTGCGAGTTTTACAAGTAACTTTAAAAGGACCTGCAAGTGAAATAGATACGTATGCCATTTTAGATGGTGGATCGACAATGACACTAATTGCCGAGGACGTAGCGGATAAACCCGGATTGAACAGACCGGTTGAGACGTTAATCGCGACGAGGTACAACACCGCAAGCTTCCAAGAAAATCGGTCGCGATTGGTTAGCGTCGAAATTAGAGGATCTTCCGGAAGGATATATCTTCTTCAAGATGTCCAAACAACTAGCGCGCTAAGACTTCCAGAACAATCAATGAAAATTGTTCCTGAAAAATGGCCCCATCTGAAAATTTGGGATATTCCGGACTTGGGAAATGCTACTCCAACAATAATGATTGACGAAGATAATCTGCATCTGAAAAAGATAAAGAGGCAGGTGACAGATAGAGATGGCTTCCCGTACGCATCTCTTACGCCTCGTGGCTGGATGGTACACGGGCCATATGACGTAGGATAAGTGGACAAGGCGCATACATTGTTTAATCATGAGAATCCGGAAGAAGTAGAATTAAATTAATTATTTCGAGATTTTTGGTGTACGGAATCTTTTAGAGTTATGCCAATGGTAAAAACTCTAGGATCAGCAGAAAATCATAGAGCACGAGACATTTCAGAACAAACGATTCATTATGATGGGGATAGATGGGAAGCGGAGCAAAGAACGGCGATCGAGTGTGGTATTTACCACATTTTGCAGTGGTGAATCCTCAGAAACCAGGGAAATTACGAATGGTTTTCGATGCAGCGGCAAAAAGTCATGGCGAAAGTTCAAAGGATCATCTTTTGAAAGGGCCTGACTTGTTTAATTCGCTACTTGGAGTCCTTTTCAGATTCCGGGAAAGAAAAATAGCAATAGTGGGTGATCTACGCGAAATGTTTCACCAGGTTCGGATCAAAGAGGAATATTGCTCCAGTCAAAGATTCATGAGGAGGAATAATGAAACAAAAAATATTGACATTTTTTAAATGAAAGTCATGATCTTCGGATCAGTATGTTCACCTTACATGGCGCAAGAAGTGAGAAATCGTAATGCTGAAGTGTTTCAGAATATGTATCCTGCCGCAAGTGAAGCTATTTGGACAGTTTGGACACGATAGAACAGACAAAAAAAAGGCAAAAAAACAGAAACGTTCATAAAAAATGAGGTTTCGAGATTCGCAATTGGTTATCAAACACTTCAAAGGTATTGAATTCGTTTCCAGCTTCGTCGATAGCACCGAAGAGAAAAAATCTTACCTTGTCAGGCGAAAATTATACTCGTGTTCTGGTTATAAATTGGACACCAAAAAACTGACAGCTGTTTATTCAATATAGAATTTCTCAAAATAGATAAAAATCTGATGATAGGATGTAAGACTCCTACAAAAGGAAAAGCTTAAAAATTTCTCATGTCCCTGTTCGATCTTCTAGCGGTACTAACGATTCAAGGCAAGGTACTGATGCAGGACCTCTGGCGTTTGGGCACCGACTGGAATGAGACACTTTGAGATGACCTTAAGGAAAAATGGTTTTCATGGCTAAAAGAAATACGTCGTGCGGAGACGCCAAGGATACTACGCGGTTACTCCTGGGAATTGGAGCAAGTTCGCGACGTGCAGTCGCGTGTATTTTCGGATGCTAGCATCCAGGCCATGGCAGCAGTGGCCTATCTTTGTTTGGATGGAGATTATGGAACAAGTAAAACGCTAGTAATGGCTAAGAGTAGAGTTTGCTCCTATCAAGATGTTGACAATTTTGAGAATGGAACTACAGAGTGCTGTAATAGCAACAAGACTTGCTCTTTTCATTGTAGCAGAGCACAGTCTAAAAAGCACACGCAAGATCTGACTCACAGACCATCCTGGGCTGGATTATATGAGACGCTCGAAAATATCCTCCTTTCGTGGCATATCGGATTGCTGAGATTGTAGATTCGACGTCCATAGAAGACTGGAGATGGGTGCCTTCAAAGGAGAACGTAGCTGACGAGGCAACCAGGACTACACTTCGAAGAGAACTCCAGAATTCAAGTCGCTGGTTTACCGGGCCTGAATTTCATTCTATGGCGGAGAAAAACTGGCCTATTCAGAAACAAGGAAAAGGTCCCATCGAAGAGACTACAGCGCTGAAAAAAGAATTTTGTTCCCTGATAAGTATCGAGGACAGATTATTTGACGTCAGAAGATTTTAATCCTGGCTGAAGATGGTTCGTACCTTGTCCCAGGTACAATGATTTATTCATGACTGCAGAAAGACTTTAAAAAAGGCAGTACTGTGTGGGAATCGAAAGCTTCCGAAATTAAGAGAGCAGAAGAACGTATCTTAAAAATAGGTCAACAAGAATCGTTTTCTGATGAATAAAATCGACTAAGAAGCAAACACAGGCCAGAGACCTTTACAGCCAATAATTTTGGACAGTAAGCATCCGATTACCAGATTACTGATGCAGCATTACCATTTGAAGGCTGGTCATAATGGCAGAAAACGCGTCATCTACGACTTGAGAGAGAAATATTGGATCACCAATATCCGGTTGGCAGTCCGCAGTTCGTGCAACTTTTGTCGCGTATGTCAGCATAGAAGAGCAACACCAGCTGTTCTGCGAATGGCATCACTACCTCCGCCAAGGCTCCAACAAAATATTAGACGTTTTATAAACACCGGAGTAGACTACTTTGGTCCTATCAACGTCACGATTCGTCGTCGCCATGACAATAGGTATGGGGTTTTGTTTATCTGCCTGCCAGTACGTGCCCTTCATTTAGAGATAGCTGCATCTCTCACCACCTATTCAATGATAATGGCACTCCGCCGTATTATGGCTCAACGGGGTAAACCACATCGGATATACTCTGATAATGGCACGAACATAAGGGACGAATCAGAGGAGCTACGCAGAGCGATTTAGGAATTAGATCAAAACGAGATTCTGCGTCAAACTACCAAAGAGCAAATTGAATGGCATTTCATCCCTCCCTCAAGTCTACACATGGGACGTTGTTAGGAGAGGTTGGTGGGCTCTGTGAAAAAGGCTCTATCAACCACAGTGAAAGAAAGAGCACCTAAAGAAGAAATTCTACAAACTCTGATGGATGAGGCAGAATACTCAGTCAACTGCCGACTTTTGACCTATGTATCAGACGACCCGAGCGATGACAGAAGTCTGACTCCAAACGACTTTCTACTAATGACCCCTGGGAGAGTGCATGAAGTACATGGAGCATCAGGTTCTTTTCCCAATGGAGACATGCTTCGCAGAAAATGGCGAATTTCTCAATGTCTAGCGAACCAATTCTGGAAACGCTGGATTAAAGAGTATTTGCCGGCGATTAATCTTCGAAGCAAGTGGCACCGAGAACAATCTGACCTCAAAGTAAAAGATATGGTGATAATTTGTGACGACAACGGACCTAGGAATCAATGGAAGAACGGGCGAGTTGCATCGGTGTACCCTGGAAAAGACGGCCGTGTGTGAGTAGCCGATATTCATACGGCTACGGCAGGCCTCGTCGGCGAGGAGAAATTCGGAGATTTCAGCTCCTTTAACAGATGTGGATCGCTCGCTTCGTCTCTCCCACCACGAGTCTCTCCTCTACTCTAAGAGTTCGGGGTGGTGGTACAATCTGACGTCATAGAACCAGGTCTCGAGTACCGCAGTGTGAAGGGTTCTTTTGGGGTTACTGAGATTAGAAATTATTGTATTTTTAATATAATTGCTTATGAACTTCATGATGTATAATTTAAGAAATATTAATTCTTAATAATATAATTTATAAATTAATAACACTGAGCAAATCTTCAATTTTAATAGGATGTTTTGAATGTAATATTTCAGTTTGCTTGTACGTAAAATACTGCAGCTTTCATGACGATTGTGCTAATTTTCTTATATTTATTTAGTTACAATTGTATTCGCATTAATTTCAAGACAGTTTTCACTGAAACTGTGACAGCTAGTTACTACTTGCAAAAATCACGATGTGCACCGGTTTATACATGATTATTGGTTACTCCAAATG
>CAKNWT010076908.1:0-11400 GCA_932066315.1 Andricus coriarius | reverse complement strand
TTCTGAGTTTGGATTCGATTCTTTTCTTTTCTTACGCTCAGAATCAAACCGGATGATGCTTTATGTGTGGAATCACAGGAATCGTGACCTACTTGACGGAATAATTATGCTCACGTAGAATCGATTCTTGAGTGGACGGCCCCTCGGATTTTGCCAAAGTCGTGTCTTCATGTTGAACGATATTCGTGGTCAGGTCAAGAATAAACATCTTTGGTTTAGTTATACATTTTTTTCTATGAAATTTCCTCTTTTGTGCTGCAGAGTTTTATAGCACCTAGATCGAAAACCCTAAAAAAACACTTACGATGTTCATTTGGGATGTAGTATTCTACAACTAATGGAATACTGAACTTTCGCTTGGTAAAAAGTGATTAGTAAAAGTATAGTGAAGGCTCGGTCAATTTTCCCATGAATAAAGAAATGCTCTTCCCGCAAAAAACTAGTCTCATATTTTCAGTTGGTAATTGTCGGGATTAGCGGAAGATGAAAAAATGAAAGCTGAAAAATCACAGTCAAAACTAGTGTAATTATAAACCCACGTTCGTTCGAAGGCAACCAAAAAATCTGTGTTTACAAAATTCCGCTAGTCATACATCATTTGTGGTTGAACGTTCAGTTACACACGTGGCACAACGAATGAAAAACGACGTACGCTGATTGTGAAGAGAGCGAGGGAATATGAAATAGGTAAAAACTGTATTTCCTCCTGAGTGTGCGCGTACACAAAGCAAAAAAAGTCTTGAATTTTAACGAACTATTGAATGCCAAACAAATTAAACTTCTACCATTGACAATCTGTCTGACACTGAGAATTATTCATTAGGAACTTATAATTGCAACTTGGAATAGTCCAAGTTGTAATACATACAATACTCCTAAACTAGTTACATTGTTCATTCTTGGTGATTCGGGTGCAATTATTTTTATTGTTCGGGATTTTAGAGGGATAAGACTGTAGTAGGGAAAAAATTCATCAATGCATGAGACCTATAATATTTTTTGTGGCAGAAAATAGTCGTATGTAAGTTAATAAACTTACGTTTTAAGGGTATGCAACTTTTTGTGAAACCTTTTGGCATCAAATACTACTGTAGTCGTCAATCAAACTGTATGTTATGTAAGCCTCACACTTTTCGTTGACGTTTGCGAATTTTAGTTTATTATAAGCTGTTGACAATTTTTATTTATTTTTTTATTTTTATTACCTAACAACAAATTGAAAGTGCTCGGAATTTAAATAACTTTCAACTTTCTAGTCTAGGGTTGAAAACACAACTTAGATTAAAATTTCGAAAGTAGGACAACTTCAAAATGTTAAAAATTGAACAATTTCATATTGTAATTTTGAATACTGGATTATTTAAAATTGGAAGGAATCGAAACTGTATTATTTCTAATTAAATCGTTCAAAATTGAGTATTCTAAAATTTAAAACTTTAAAATTTAAATAATTTTTAATTCGAAGGGTTTAACAGTTTTTTGAAACTGAATGTTTCAAAGTCGAAGCTTCTAAAATTCGAGAATGTTTAATTATGCACTTTTAAAATAGAATTGTTCTAAAAAATGTTCAAATTGAAGTAATTTTAAATGGGAAAATCAAACATGAAAAAATGTCTACCACAGAGCGTCTCCTCAAGCACATGCCGTTTCGAGGGTGTAAACTAAAAAAATTATAAATATAATTTTCGTTTCTCAAAAATGCATCAAAGTCAGTCAAGGTCCTATCTCACAGGGTTACCGAGCGAACGTTTTTCTGGCGTCCTGAAAAATTTGGAGAAACAGGGTTAGGCCCTTTTGTTCCCCACCATTCATATACTTTATCTCGTGACATTACACCTTTACCCTGAAAGTAACCAAAGTCGGTAAATCTCATGTTTGACATTCAAAGTTGACATTCAAAGTTGACATTCAAAGTGATTGGATATATTTTTACGCATTCTCATCATTTATGGCGATGGCGTCTGCCTGTCCGTCCGTCCGTATACACGATAACTCTCGAAAAAATGAACGGATCAAATCAAGTTTTGGCATACTTTTCTGGATCTTAAAAGAAAGAACGAGTTCGTTAACCAGCCTTCCTTGGTCAACGGTTATGGTTTTATCCTTCGAAAATGCTATGCAAGAATCGAATATTCCAAATTTACTCCAAATGACGACAGATACGTAAAAAATGTTTTGAAAAAGAATGGTAACTTTTTAAAATATCTACAATTTTCCTTTTAACCATTTTTTGATAGGACTCTTCTTCTTGGCTTAATGCATCGAAAGTACTAGAAATAAGTAGGAAATTCTAATTTGAAGCCAAACAACGACAGATAAGTAAAAAAAAGTTTGAAGGAAGAATTGTAGCCTAGTTTTTGTAGACCTACAATTTTGCATTTAAATATTTTTGGATAAAACTTGTCATTTTGGTTTTATTTATCGAAAATACTATGAAAAAATCCAAAGCCAAACGACCTCAAACGCCCTACAAAAGTTTTTTTAACCATTTTTTGATACGATTTGTCATTTTGGTTTTATATATCAAATATTCTATGAAGAAAAACTTCATTCTGAAGACCATTTCATAAGATGACAAATTGACGTATACTAATTAATTGTCACATTAACGTGATAGAAAATGTCACGAATGAAAAAAACACGCGAAAATCCAGCGGAAATATAGGAGCTACAATGTATACAGAATGAATGAATGAATGGTAGATTATTAGATACAATTGAATACTACTATATTATGTGACTATTAATTGTAAACTTTTGTTGATCCGTCTTCTGGATCTAAAATAGATTTATTCTATTAATATTTAAAATACCATCCAACCCTTCGGATTACTCTCTTACTCCTAGCGTCGAAGCTCTTATTTTCATTTTTTTTTCTTTCGCGAGGACGTGTTCGATTTTGCGGTGCTAAAGGCGAATCCTCTTTCGATCTGAAACGCGCAGTATGAAAAGGTGGTGGTGTTACCGGGAGTGTTAGCGAAGGAGAGTAGAACGGGTAGAAGAGGATGCGAGAGTTAAATTAGTTTCCGGTGCAAAAGCTGCCAGTCGCCCGGTTTTCAGGGCTAACCCGTATAATTCCAGAACAGCTCCATCAGGTCGAACCTGGGGAAACCTCCAACAACCTTCTAACAACTAGCCAGTCGCACTGTCTCCTATGTCTTTCTCCCCCCCCCCCCAAACCCTTCACCCCTCTTTGAAGCCCCCTCTCTTTCCGCTACGAACTTTCCATCTTCCTCCCTCACAACCCACTCGCAGACCTCGCGAGTTGCAGTTTGTGAAGTTAATTACTGTCGGATAATTGCATCCATGCCGTCCGTTTGATTAATGAGAGTTAGATGCGCGCAAGGGAAAATCAAATCGAAAGAGAAATCCTGTGACTGAGCTTCCTCGTCAAGTCGCGTGACATTGAAAATCATATCTGATATCGTGTCTTGTCTCGTGGGTCCTTAGATTTTCAAGTCGCGAATAGAGGTCTCAAGAGAAATCGCGAGCTGCGAATGTTTGAGCCAAATCGACTTCGATTCTCGTACGAATCCACTCGCGAGATTTTTCTTTCGGCAAAGATATGGGGTTATGAAATATTCAGGAGCGAATTTGCAAATCGGACTGTAAAGTAGATGAATTTTATAGCCTGTTTTGTCCAGTAAGTGAATTTTTCCATTCTGGATATAAATTCTCAAGGTTCTCGAGGTTGTACGCGCAACTTCAAAATTGATCAGCCTTCGTAAGAATGTTTGAAAGCGAGGATAATAGTCTGATTGAGACCCATTTCCGTCATCTGATACCATTTTGAAATACGATTTCTTGGCGTTTTTTTCAATAGCTTTTGAGAATTTTTGAACAAATTTGCTTGCGGCTGAAATTGACTTCAGTCTTCAATATTCGGATTAATTCCTTCATTCATCCGTCCCTCGATCTTCTGGCTACGCCATCAGGTTCAGCTGCAGGCAGCTATTCGCTTTCTCGAGTTCGCGGCTGCACGTTTCGCAAAGTAAAGCCTGTCGGACCAAGGCTGAAGGGAGCTCAATAAACTTGGGAATGGACTTTGCTCGACAGAAAGGTTTACAGAATGGGAAAGAGTTGTAATGGGTGAGAAAAGGTTCGAGGAGGGTAAATGGAAAGGCAGCCTCTTTCGGAGGTTAACATGCCGCAAGTAACCGGAACTCATTTTCTCCCTGGCACTTGGACGAACAAACAAACCTTCATTAATAACCTATCAAAGAGAGTCTGTTTCCCAACCGATGTAAGCGAACTCATTCCAAGAGTGAGTTCACCCTACTTCTGAATAATTTTTTGAGCAATTATTGTTTGATCTATTATAATAAAGATAATAGCTGTTTATAGTATTTATCAGACGCGAGACCTTAACTTTTAAGAAATAAAACTTGCTATACTTCACAAAAATCTTTTTTCTCAGAAAGTGGAACATATCAGAAGAGAAAACCTGTCTTCTATAAGGAACGGGTAATGCAGCTTCCGCTATATTGCATAGCGTTACAATTTTAGACATACCTCTTGGAATATTAAAGTCGACTTGAAATCTCGACAGGGTCTTTGACACCAAGTGCATACATATAAACGTCTTTGCTCTTTGAGAGAAGCCGAGACAAGTCGTCCGTTAACATTTCTAGTACAGATGTTCTCGGAAGACTGAATCAATCCTCCCGATTGCTCGCTTTAAGCTGATCCCATGGATACGAAGCGTGCCGACTCTGGTTCTAGTAATTGACCTAAGACGAGAAATCACTTTGAGAAAGGACTTGTCTTTGATGAAACCTCTCAAATTAATTATCTATTCAATATCTATCCAGATTTACACCTGCTAGTTAGGTAATTCCTTAAGGTGGTTCTCGTGTAAACATGAACACGATTTCGGCATCACGTACCTAGTCCATGCCTTGGTGATTCATCATGGTAATCTAATTCAAGCCACTTCACGAAAAGATAAGATCTGATTAATTCCTTGAATATGTGATCTTTTTCTCTCTCTGATAAGCTTATTTATGTGCTCGCTATCCGTATGCACTGATTAAAAGTACGAACAACTCGTACCAATAAATAAAAAAAGCAAAAAAGGAAAGAAAAAACAAGAATCATAGATAGCTTGCATGTACCTGCGTTCCCGAATGCTGAAATGAACCAACCTAGGGTTCCTGAATGATCTTTGTTGAAAAATGTTCTAAGAAAAATCAGAGGTATAATAAGAGAGTAGAAGAAATACATGGTTGCTATAGGTCAGGGAATTCCAGAAAGTCAGGGAAAGTTAGGAAATTTAAAATTGGTCAGGGGAAGGCGGAGAATGTCGGGGGAAACCTGACAGAAATTCATCGATTTCATTGAAAATTGATTTTTTTTTAAACATTTATCATATCAGTCAAAAATAAATTCATTTGTTAAAAAGTTACCCCTTTTGTTGAAATTTCGTCTTTTCTATTTGTTAATTAATTTTTTAAGCTGGAAATATGACTATTAAAAATTGAATTCTTTTATATTTGATTCCAAATTTATATTTTTGAATTAAAAACCTAATTATTTGGTTGAAAATTAATGTATTTTATGTATCTTTTACGTAATTTAAGGATGAACCCTTATACATTTATGGTCGATCGAGTATTGAGCTCCGGCAAATTTTGCCGTATTTAAAGTTTCTAGTCCGGCAAATTTTTGTGGAAATAAGGAACTTTCTGTTCTGATAATATTTTTTGCTACTTTAGAAAAATAGTACAATATTTTACTATTTTATCATAAAATGAGGAATAATAAGTTATAAATTCACACAAAGTGTCATATCATCAAGAACACTACACACTAAAAGCAAACTAAAGTATTGCTCATCACTTCACTATCTTTGAGACTTGGAAAAGGGGTTCGGGATGTGACCAGGCACTAATACGCGTATTTTTTAAAGGGATAAAAAATGCCGTATCTGTACACACTACGAACATTTATTTTGCATTAACATTATTGATCTCCTAGGTGTAAGGTTGAATTTATACCTAAAAGAAAAATTTACAACGGTTAGGCACAACGTAAAATTGGTCAGAGAAAAGTGAGAGAAAGTCAGGGAATTTCAAAATTGCGATTTTGTAACAAGTCGGATAGAAAATTGTCTCGGGAGCGGCAATGGGAGTTGACAAGGGATGTTCGATAATAATGGGCGTGGTTAAGGATGTCTTGAGTGGATGTTTGGAAGGAAGTGGGCGTGGTAAAAGCCAATTATAATAAAACTGGACGCGGCGAAGGGTGTTGCTAATAAGCGTATAATTGAACAATGGGCGGGGTATGGAGGCGTGGAAAGAAAAGTTAGCGTGTTTAAGGTTGTAGATAAGAGAAGCATTAAATAAAAAAGTCCTTGACAAAGGATTTTGCTAATTCTGCATTCTAATAATAAATTATATTTGAAAAAAACTAATGGAATAGAACCTAATATTTTGAAAAAGATTGTTATCTTTGGTAATTGTATTTCTTACAATTAGTTCAGTGTTCAAGCAGATACTGTAAAATAATATTATCCTTACTCTAATCACACCCAGCCGAATAATTAAGCGTTGCTATATTGGCCAGTGGCTTTGCTCCACTTAATTTGAGTTAGCGGTAACTTCACACGGTCTCTTAAGTCTTCAGGATAATGTAACCGCGAGAGCCACCGAGTTTGTGCGCCAAGTCAACGCTATTTTGGTAACTATATCCCATTCATGGAATTTTGATAGTTCTCGAGCTACTAAACTTTCGCGAAATCGGACTAATTTGTCCATTCCTTTTAGCAGCGACCAAATTGCCGCAATTTATTATAAGCAATTCTATAATAAGCTTGTCTTTCTTCCATATATAAATCGTTTTTTTGAAAACATGAATAGCTTTCCGATTAGAATAATTGTGCGCCATCATTATGCTCTTGAAAGGTAGACTGCTATCAATTGCCATTTGAGTCAAAGCATCATGATTTAAGGGTTCTTCACAGATGTATGCTGATTCAAGTGTGTACTGAACGTCTTACTGTTAACCGTTTCCGGACAGTTTACAGAGCTCGGATTCATGATGCTGCTCTGCACGAAGCAGCACAATAGGATCATATTAGGGGCCATCTAGAGACACCTAAAACTGTCCCCTCTCCTTCTTTCCTCGACCAGAGGATTATCGAGAAAAATTGCCGAGTGCCCAGGGACCCGACCAAAACGAAACAAAATACTTTCATGATTGTCGTTTTGTTTCTATACTACAAAAACGTAACTGTATTTACTCGATATAGGTTACATTCATGAAGGAGTAGTAAGGAGTGATATCTCCCATGGGTGAAGGTAGACGAAAGTGGAACTGGAAATATTCGAAAGTTACTATCTGCGTCTCTTATTAGTGCAGTATGGCGCGCAGCCGTGATTTCAGTATTTCATGGCTGCGCGTGTGACTGCACTATTGTCGTTCTCTCTCCTAATTTTTGGAGGATTTCAAGACCACTTCTTTTTTACGGACATACTACTCCTTATTATTCCTTCATGGTTACATTATTGAAAAAAAATGAAACCGCAACAAAATTATTTAAAAACATGTTATTGTAAACAATATTTTATTCGGACGATTAGGCATCTTATGTGAATGATAAATGATAGACTAGCCAAAAATAACGTCACAAACATTCATTTTTCATTTTGATCCAAACTGTCAAAACGTAACCAAAAGGAAAGAAAAGATCCAGTATTTTTCGGCTAACTTCATATAACGAAACGGGACGAAAGTTTCAAACGGGTCCCTGCGAGTCCCAACGTGACTCGACTAGGAGGCAACGTCTTTATTACTCACGTATCTACTCTGACAAGAACCATGTCTCTCGAGCTCGTCGAATTCCCAGTGACTCGAACACGAATCGCGCATTTAATTGATTAATATCGCCGGATTCGGAAACTCTCTCAAGTTTCTTGCCCACGCGATAAGGGTACTAAGTAGGTGGTATTAACGAAAAATTAAAAGAGGATGAGTTTCTTTTGTTTGGAAGTTTAATCCATGTTCAAGGATTAATATAAAGGGTTGCTGTAAGTAAGGGAAAACCTGAAAATCAAGAAAAAACTCCGGGAATTTTTTTGGTTAGGGAAAGTCAAGGAAAAGTCAGGGATTTTGAAAGAAATTTGGCAAATGTCAGGGAATTTTTATAATAAGCACTTTAAATAACTGTCAAGGATAGTAAATTTGAATAAACCCCTGTCTGTTTGCTTCCGAAGGTCTGGAAATAGGATCAAAGCCAATGCAAGCCATGGCCGAAACCGTTCTTAATGCCAAGTTCCAGTGTAGAATGTTTTCCCACTCTATCGCACACGTTTCTTCTATGAAAATAACCATACATTTCGAAAACCTACACTTCTCCTCCTAAAATCCAGTTTTTATATTTAAACTGTATAACATTACAAACCTCTATTGAACATCACGTCTGTCACTAAACTAAGATCTCTACTAGTTGCTGCAATATTTTTGTAAAAATTTTACAAATTTTATCTTTAAAACTCAAACTCTTTAGTCTCTTTAAAACAATATTATAGAAAAACATTTTCTGCTCCAAAAGTGATGTCATTCATTTTTTTATTATTAATTTAACATGCCTTTTTTATAACTCATTCACCTTATGAGAACTGGGAGTTCTCGAAAAATCGGGTTATTTTTACTGAATAAACTTTTTCGATAGAGTTGAACAAAATTTGAGTTGTCTTCTTTTTTGCTAAATAAATTTGAAAATTTTTGATATTAATTTGAAATTGTTTTATTTCGTTTATGAAATATTCTATGTTAAAAATGTTACAATATTAAGATTCTGGTCTTTGAATATTAATTGTCAGGGACAATGAAAAATTGGTCAGGGAAAAATGAGTGAATTTTGAAAATTAACTATTGCGGAAGTTTTCGTGTCAGTAATTTATTTTCCTTGTATTTCTATTTCTTTCTTTTTGTAGTTGCTTCCCCTTGGCGATTATATTTTTCGTTCAAAATTGTACTATTTGGCTGAAAATTCAACAATTCTATTAAAAATTCATCCTTTTTGGTAATTAACTTTTTGTTAAAAATTCATATTCTGGTATTGAAAATTTAACTGAAATCTTTCTTCGTTAAAAATTCAATTATTTTTTTGAAAATTTTTGTCTTTTTTGCTTGAATTCAACTGTTTTTGATTTAAAATAAAAATATTTGTTGTTAAAGATTTATCATTAAGTTGAGAATTCATTTTTTTGGTTGGAAATTAATTTTTTTAACTGAAAACTTAACTATTTCAGTTAAACATTCATAATTTTAGTTGAAAGTTCCCTTCCTTGGTTGAAAGCTTAACAATTTTGTTGAAAATTTATCTTTCTACATTCTCATCAGAGAAGGTATGAGATTTGTGTAAAATTTGACCTCCCCCTTCACGGTTTTTGTCAAATGTCCACGTTTTGAGACCTTGTGAACACAAAAAACCGGTTTTGGCGAATGTGGCTGTATGTATGTATGTAGATTTGTTGTCTATCAGCACGATAAGTTTCGAAAGAATTGACAGATTGGATTGGGCTTTGGTATACTCTTTAAGTGTTCTAAAATGAAGCTCAAGTTCGTTAGTCAGACATTTTGGGACATATTTAAAAAGTGAGCACATTAAAAAAAAAAATTATAGAACACTTTTTTAAAAATATTTAAAAGTTCTATGGGTGGATATTAACTGTACTTAAGAAGGCGAACAAAATATTGTCATGACTTTATTTGATAGAAGAAAAATTATCGTAGTTATAGCATTTACAAAATTAAAAAAAAAACGAAAATGATCTACAAATTTGTTATTGACCACTGTTTGATAGGATGCGTAGTTTTTGTTTTATTCGTAAAAACTAGCATTGAAAATAAAAAATTCAATTTTTGAAAAAACAAACACACAAGACACAAGATCGTAAAAAATAACAAGTGTCCACGTTTTGAGACCTTCTGAACCCGAAAAACAGGTTTTCGCGAATGTGTCTGTTCGTGTGTCTGTATGCTTTTAGTTTTTTAGCACGATAACTTTCGAAATAATTAACAGATTGGATTGGCCTGTGGTATACTTTTTTAGTGTCCCACAATTAAGGTAAAGTTCGTCAGCTAGCCATTTTGGATGAAAATTTTAAGAGTTAGAGCATTTTCAAAATGTTTGAATCCACTGTTTTTCAAGATTGAAAAACTTGCCTTATCGTTATTCATTGTATTCAAAAAGACGAACAACTTCTCCTGATTACTTTTTTCGGTAAAAAAAAAAATCAACAGAGTTACAGCACTTTGAAAATAAAAAAAAACGAAAATGAAAATAAAAATTTTAGCCCAAACGACGCACGATGTGAAAGAAAGTCTTGAATAGAAAAACATTGCTTTTTGAACACCCTACAAGATTTGCCATAACAACTTATTGAATTTTTATGAAAAATCGAAAATTCAAATTTTGACCCCACAAAACATAACACAGGCCCGCAAAAAAACTTTTTGTTCTGTGTCTTGGATGCCAATATGATATTCCCATGTATTTTTTCCCGCTGAAACCGAATCCGTAACCCTTTTTACGTCTACATGTTAGGATTTTGACATAACCTCAAAAAACACTCGACAAATCCCTTAAACCGGTCAAATCCTTTACTCCATAAGACTCCCCACCCCCCCAAATTGGTAACCCCATAACACCATAATGTCATAATCCCCTAACCTCGTGATACCATAACTCCATAGCCTCAAAACTCCGTAACCTCATTTAGTATAAAAATCTGTTTCGGGAAAACAGAACAATTTCGTGAGTTTTTCATGTGGTACATAGTCATGGGTATGTAACTCTATAACCCCAAAATCCTACAACATCATAATCTCAAAACCCCTGCACTGCGTTAACCCATATACCATAACCCCTTAACCCCCTCATAATATTCTGTTTAGAAGTCCGGTTCCCGAAATCATAACAGTTTCGTGAGTGTTTCTTGTGGAGTACAGTCAGGGTGAATATAACCTGAAACCCTGCAAAATCTCATAACACTTTCATTGCATTTACTTTGTTTTTTCTTCAATCAGTAGAGTATTATACGTCTGCTATCCTTATCATAAACAATGGTAGTCACCCATTACACTCGAGTTTCATTTGACTAGATTAAATAGTTAGATTTCTTTGATGCTATGGGATGGTGGTCGTGGTTTTAACGGAATGAAGGGGTTTTAAGGTTATGTTGTTGTAAGATTTTGTGGTTATAGAGTTACTTACTCACCTTACACATGACTATGTTCCACAAGAAAAACTCACAAAATTCTTCTGTTTCCCCGAACCAGATTCTTCTACTTAATGAGGTTACGGGGTTTAGAGGTTATGGAGTTACGGTATCACGCGGTTAGAGGATTAAGAGATTATGGTGTTATAGGGTTACCAATTTAGTGGGGGGGGGG
>CAKNWT010076903.1:0-12549 GCA_932066315.1 Andricus coriarius | reverse complement strand
AACGAAAAATGTAGCTACTTCATTTTTTGCTAGAAAATTGATCTTTTTAAGTTGAAAATTCACTTATGTTGTCAAAAACATTTTCTCTTTTATGGAAAATTCAATTATTCAGATAGAAAATTCATATTTTTTTGTTATAAATTCAACTTTGTTTTCAAACATTAGTCTTCATGAACTGAATACTCAACATTTTAGATAAAAATTTTTTTATTGATTGAAGAATCCTTCTTGGTTGAAAATTCAACTCTTTTATTGAACATTTGTATTTTTGGCGCAAGTCAACAATTTTTTATTGAAAAGTTAAATAGTTTATGCTGAAAATATCAACTTTTTGTTATATAACAATAACACTTTTTGTTTAGAATTATTTTTTTCTATTAAAGATTCATCAGTTTGGATAAGAATGTAACTAATTCTTTGAAAATTCCCTTTTTCTTGATTGAAAATTAATCACATTAACTGAAAATGTGACAATAAAATTTTACATTTATAAATCTTACATTTTTGTCAGTTCTATTATGCACGCAAATGTGACCTTCATTTACCAGTGCCCTTCAACTGAAACACTATTCTTAATCACATATGTGTGTGTGAATTTGGCAACATTCCTTTCTTTGAGCTTTTCAAATTACCTAATTGGAATTAAGGAAAACCGACAACAATGCTTTCGAGACATTCTACTTTTATTGAGTAACTCAATAAGTATTAACTACTGAGATTAAAATATATTACATATATTTTAATATTTTCTGAAATCCTATAATATCAACCGAAACTTAAAAATGATAAAGCTTCTACGAGGGACTTGGCTTTAAACTTCAGCCCTGAGAATGTTGACGTCCCTAGCGATTCTCATTTTACCTTACTGTTGTGTAATTCCTCTCCTAATAAAAGTGAAAATCTCTTTAAAAATTCTGCAATCGATCCTTTCTTTTGAGTGAATCGTTAATATCACACAAAAGTAAAGTTTATATCATTCATTTTTTTAAAATTTACAATACATTGCGTTATTTTATAATATACTGGTGTAAAAATAATACAACCCTTATATCAGAAACATATATCTTATATCTTAAACATATCAGAATTTTCACTTTTGGACTTGAGATTTTGCATAACTCTTTTTGTTTATTTATAGTTCTGTTTTGTAATTAATCCTAAAATAATTGTAAACTTTATCTAAATGCAGTAATTCCCTCCGTTTACCGAACTAATTGGGTAAATTTTAATGAACAAATTTCCTCCGTGTACTCTAACGCAAATTCAAAAAAGAGATTATTGAACTGTGTCTAGTGTTTTTACCTTTTTTGATTATTGTGAATTGAATTGATAATAATAGTTTATAAACAGATAGACATAAATTCGAATTGCATCGAACATATAAATTTTCGATCTACCCTTTGATACAGAAATACAGAATTTCAAAGCTCCTGATCGTTGAAAGATTCACAACATTTCATTCGCCGTTTGATACAGTATCGGGAGGTTTTTGACAACCGATACATCGGGACAGGAAGGACATTTGCTATTCTGGATTAATTGGAACACTGGTACCAAACGCTGATTGCTAACGGAAGTTTGATGATGAATGAGATTGAAATAGAGGCTTTCAATTGGCAGATGAAGCTTGCAGATCTTGTGAATGGTTGACAAGAGTCTGGCTCAGTGACAGTTAGGGGTTCAAAGTTCAATCGAAGGGTGGCACCTTGATTCCTGTCTTCTGGAATATTTAAGGGTGCCTTCCATCCCTTGTTTAATGCAGCCATTAGATTGTCTGATGGCTAATGTGGTAGTCAACCTCTAACAAAGTCAGGATGGTTCGGATCAGGGAAGTCTGGATTATTATTAGAGGTTTCAGCCATTCACCTGCAGAGGGATTTGTCTCAAAATGGTACATGTTATCAAGCTAATTATTTACAGTCTAAAAGCAAGCTGAGTTACTTAAAATGGATTATTAGATCGAGTTAATTATTAATTACAAGCAAAAACAGTGCGCTCTGCGCTCTCATTTGCATGTTTGTTATTTTGATTGTTTAATTATCAAATTAAAATGTATGCTTTAATTTAAAGTGCTGTAAACCGGGGTTAAGCAGTGAATGCGGGGAAAGTGAAGGACCCTTGATTCTGGATTTCTGAATGCGATATTTGATTCACTCAGGTAAAATATATAGCGGCTTGCAACTAAAGATTGTAAAACTTCAGTTACAAAACCTAGAAGAATTAACATCCTGCTTTAAATACAGAATTGAGGATGTGCCGCTTAGCCTCATTTTACGGTATTATAAAATATAATTAATAAGCAAATATTAAAATTAAAATAGCTTTCATTAAATTTTAATTATAATTTTTATCGGTTTTCAGTAATCTGCAACTTTTATTTATATATAAGATTGTGTCTCAGCAGGAATTAGAAAGAAAAGAAAGAAGTAATTAAGTTAATTTGCAATTTTATATCGTAATAACATGGTTTTTGATACCAAACAATTTTGCAGATGTTTACAATTTGAAATTCGCCAACGTTTTTCATGAATGTTTATAGTTTAAACTCAATCTATAGTTTAATTTTTACTATATATGATTAAGACTCCTCAATTTTAAAGATGCATAAATAAAAACTCTTAAATTTGCATCTATTTGAAGATCAAAAGTCAAATGTTCAATTCTCAATCTTTCAAATTGAAGAAATTTAAAATGTAACTCATCAAAATTACAGAATTTTTAATTTTGAAATATAAAACCTTCATCATTTGAAATCGTCATTTTTTTAAATTCATAACGCTTCAATTTTAAATATTCACAATTAAAAGTGCAGCAATTTTTAAGAGTTATAATTGAAAAATTTTGAATCTTGAAAATATAAAATTGCAAATTATTCAATTTTTAAGATTCATATTTAGAGGTTATGTAATTTTGAACGTCTTCTCTTCTCAAATTGTTCAATTTTTAAGATTTACAATATTGGAAACTCTTGAGTTTTGCAGATATATAAATAAAAATTCTTCAGTTTCTTTCATGCTGTATCATTTTTTATTTTAAATTAAAAAAATTAAACACATATCAATTTAAAAGAGTTACAGTTCAAAGTTCTACGATTTTGAAGATTTCCAATTGAAAAATCTTCAATTTTAAAGATGCATAAATAAAAAGTCTTACATGAGGATATATATGAAAATCAATCGTCAAATTTTCAATTCTCCATTTCCCGATTTCAAGAAATTGTGAATATAAATCACCAAAATGACAACATTTTCAATTTTAAAACTTACAACTAGCATAATTTTTAATTGTAAATTTTTTAAATTGAAAATAGGACTTCACACTTGAAGATTTACATTTCTAAGTTCTGCAATTTTGAAGAGCTTAAATTGAAAATTCTTGAATTTTGAAAATTTAGAATTGCAAATTATTCAATTTACAAGATTTATGTTTTAAAGGTATGAAGTTTTGAAGTTTTTTTGATTTAGAATATTTCAATTTTGAAAATGTATAATTAAAAATTCCTTATTTTGGATGATTTTGAATATCAAAAGTCAAATTTTCAATCTTAAATCCAAATTAAAGAAATTTATAAATTAAAGCAACAGACTTACAGAATTTTGAATTGTAAAGCTCAAAGCTAAAATAAGTTTTTATTGTAAATTTTCAAAATTAAAAACCCTTTAATTTTAAAGATCTACAATCCAAAGATCTACGATGTTGCAGAGTTCCAATAAAGAAATTTTGAAGATCTATGAATATAAATTCTTAAATTTGGATGTAATTGCATAGAAAAGGTCAAATTTTTAATCTTCCAAAATGAAAAAATTTTTGTAATAAATTATCAAAATTACAGCATTTTTAATTATAAAACTAAGACTTGCATAATTTTTAACTGTAAATTTGAAAAATTGTAAACTCTTCGATTTTAAAGATTTAAATTTCAAAGTTCTGCAATCGCCAAGAACTTAAACTTTAAATTCTTGAATTTTTAAAATGAAAAACTGCAAATTATTTCATTTTCAAGATTTATGTTTTGAATTGATGTAATTTTAAACTTTTTTTTATTGGAATTGTTCGATTTTGAAGATTTACAATCGGAAACTCTTCAATTTCAAAGATTCAAAATTTAAATTTCTACGATTTTTGAGAGTTATATTTAAAAACTCTTCACGTTTAAAGATGTATAAATAAAGATTCTTCAATTTTGATGATTTTGAAGATTGAAAGTCAAACTTTCAATTTCAAATCTTCCAAATTATAAACATTTTAAATGTAAAGCATCAAATTTACAGAATTTTCAATTGTATAACTTAAAACTTGCAGAATTTTTTATCGTCAATTTAAAAAATTAAAACTCTTCAATTTTAAATATTTACAGTTCAAAGTTTTGCAATGCTGAAGACTTCCAATTGAAAATTCTTGAATTTTGAAAATACACTTAACTCCCGATATGAGCACCCCCGGTTTACAATATTCCTAGAACTGATTGCATCTGCAGTTTCGTGATGAGAGGAGCCGCGGGGCCGAAAGAAAGGGTGTGCTCAGTCAAGCGTGACGAAGAGTCTGAGGGTCGCACTCTCAGCGCGTTAGTTGCAACAGGTTGCATCATGCGTCCAAATCCAAAAGAAATGATTCATGCTACACTGCCCGTTCAAGTTTGGATTCCCTCGATTTAGGATCAAGGCCAAGGCAAGCCATGCCCGAAACTGGTCTCATATCGGGAGTTGAATGTATTGAATGTCAATTGTTAAATTATCACGATTTATACTTCAAATTATCTATTTCTGTGCCTTTGTTTTGAAATAGTTCATTATTGAAGATTTAAAATTTGTAATTTTTTAATTTTCACAATTTTGAATTTTAAATTTATCGATCTTGAATACTTGCAATTAAAGAATCTTCAGTATTTAATTTGTGTAACAGAAAATGATGCAATTTTGAATGCCTTTTTTGGAATAGTTTAATTTTGTAAATTGAAAATTATTTTATTTTGAAGACTTGAAATTGAATTTTATTCAATTTTATAGATTTGCAATTCAAAATTCTTTAATTATGAACAGTATAAGTGACAGCATTGATTTATTTTTCGGAAACTCTTATAATTTCTTACATAGGCAATATATTTCTATTGATATATTTATATAAATATATTTTTTATTCTATTGAAAGAAATTTAGGTGAGAACAGAATTTTATAAAATGTCAAACTGACGTATATTAATAAACTGACAAACTGGGTGGTAGAAAAAAATGAAGAGACAAAAGCACTCGATAAGTGAGTTTTGACACATAGAAGCTTCAATGCGGAGAAATTTAATTAACGAATTTTAAGATTATTATTATTAATTTTCATTAATTGTCCTATTGTTTAATCTTAAATATTCTCATTTTTATAAAGATATTTTTCAGAAGGAAGCTTAGCTGAACTTCAAGTATTGTCTTTAAATAAAAGTCTTTCTAATAAATTAGAAATTAAAGTTTGTTATTATTTAACAAAAAATCAATATAATAGATTTTTCTATAAAATTTTATCGTCAGAATTTGTAAGTAAATATATTTTTCGGGACTATTCTGTGATCGATTGGGCAGATTATTTTTTTTACTTCCAAATACCATTAGGGGTGGACATGGATGGTTAGATGTGTTAAATATTAAGCATCCCTTCCCTGAAGCAAAACTCTCGTCAGCTAATTGCCAAAGTGGCAAGTTTCACACAAACACAAAACAGGATTCTACCCCTGGACGTAAATAACAAACGAGGAGGGCCTTTCGAATGCAGGAACAGTTTTTTAGTTTAATTTATTTTGTGGTTTTTGGTAACAAGCGGACACATCCGTCATCCTCTATTAGCCCAATCTACCTATATATTATTATACAGAAGTTTTCCAACTGGAAACCTAATATTGTTCATATTGGAATGCGTAGATATAATTATAATTATATAGTAGCACATGAAATAAATTGTCTAATTTATTTAGGCTAACAAAAAAATTGTTTAAGTTTAATTTTGTAAATAAAAATCTTGGCACGGTTATCGTCGGATTACAGCCGTCGAAATAACGTTACGAAGTTAGATAAAATTTAATTCATTTCCTGATAATAAATTTTTAAAAATTCTTCCTTTTTGTCTGTTTTTAAGAAACATGACCTTTCTCCCCATTTTTTTGTTTTTTTTTTTGCTTGAACGCGAACTAAGTTAATAGAATCCAACAAGAAAAATCAGCTACACACGTTTCGTTGAAAAGTCTACTATTATATTTTTGGTTCGGAATTCATTTCGTTTGGTTAAAAATTCTAGTATTTGATTGGAAATTTTATTCATTTGTTAAAAATGCACCTATTTTATTAAACATTAATTTTTTTTTTGTAGATTCATCTCCTTGATAAAAATGTAACTGTGCCATTTTTAGAAAATTAATCTTGTGGGTTAAAAAATCATCTTTTGGTTAGAAATCTTTTGTGGAAAATTCTTTTTTTTTAAGATTTATCATTTTAGTAGAAAATTCATCTCATCTGTTGAAAATGTAACCATTTTGTTAAAAAGTCGTTTTTTTTTGCTGAAAACTAGTTTTTTAAGTAACAATTTTACTATTCTATTTTTGTTTGAAAATTGATATTTTTCATTAAAACACGATCTTTTGTAGTCGGAAATTCATGTGTTTTATTGAAAATTCGTCTTTTTGGTCGAAAATTAATCTGCTTGGTTGAAAATTTATCCTTTTTGGTTAAAAATGCAACTGTTTGGTTCTAAATTAATCTGGTTTGTTTGAGGATTCAACAATTTGGTAGAAAAATAAACTGTTCAGTTCAGAATTAACTTTTTTGTTGAAAATTCATATTTTTGGTTTAAATTTAACTATTTACTTAAACACTGAACTATTTGCATGAAAATTTACCCTTTTGGTAGAAAATTAACTTTTTTGTTAAAAAATAATAGTTTCGGGTTCAAATTTCAACAAGTTTGTTGACAATTGATGTATTTGATTGGAAATTCGTGTTTTTTAATAAAACATTAACCTTTATGCTGGAAATTTATCTTTTTGGTTGAAAATTCAACTACTTGAATAAAAATTCATATTTTTTATTTGAAAATTCAACTACTTGGTTGAAAGTCAAACTAGTTTGTTAAAATTGCATATTTTTTGATTCACCTGTTTGGTTTAAAGTTGATGTTTTTTGTTGGAAATTTTTTCGTTGTTGTTAAAAATTAATCCTAATTGCTGAAAATTTTAAATATTTTTTGATGTTGAAATATACTATATCTTAGGAATTTAAAATGTTTCATATTGCATTCAATATGGTATTTACTTTAATTTTATTTGAAAGAATTTATTTTACTAGCTTTAATTTTAAAAGTTATTATTTTTTTGTTTCAGGGGATGAAGAATGGGAAGATGGGCCTGAACAAAGTCTCTTGGAGAATTCAGAACAAGAAGGAGAAACGATTGTGAAAGGTAAGTAGGTAATTATTTATACATTGTAAAATAAATGAAAAAAAATATAAGAAGAAAAAATTAAACCATATAGCATTGAAGATAATAGCATTCAATTTATTTGAAATATTTTTCAACATGTTTTAGCTAATTGTAAATCTTTTTGCATCTATATTAGGGTGGTCCAAAAAAAGAGCAAAATTTGAATTTCGTTTGAAAAAATGGCCAGTCTTGTGAGGGTTCTGAAAAAATACGTATTTTTCTGATCAGACAATGATGATAGGTGCAGCCCCCCTTCAATTTTTCCAAATTATAACTTGGGAAAGTCTCATCTTTTACAAATATGAGACCGACGGATGTAATTTTCACTAGAAGGAGTGAAAATTACAGCGACCTCTTGAAACCCCTTCCCCGAATGTGACTTATGCATTTATTTTTTATTTGGATCCACCCACCCCCTTCCATATGAAATATTGTATCTCGCGACCAAAAACTTTGACGCCATTTTTCTACGGGTTCCGCGAACTTAAAATCGAATAAATTATCATATTCCTTTTCAGGACATCGGGAACTTTCGATTATAGCCAAAAATGTCGATTAGAATGCGATTGATCACTAGGGTGGTCAAAAAATTTTTTTTTTTAATTTTTTTGGGACACTTCTCAAACTTGTTCGAATCCACCTAAAAATAAATCCATTTTTTTTGTTTTTGAAATATAAATGATATTTAGGTGTGCCGCAAGCCCCATGAAGTTTAAAATGCATTTCCCATAAGAAAAAAAAGACGTTTTTGTCAATCTTATTCAGAATACTCAATATTATCTCAATCGAGTTGAAACTTAACATTTCTCTTCACAATTAGCCATAGAATACGAATGAAATATCACTTTTCAAATACAACCCCCATAAGTCTGGTTTATAGGGTCCCAAAGAAACCCCACAGTGAAAAAATGGGCTTTGCGAGTTTTTGGCGCTAATTATGATTTTTTTGCGGTTTCTTTAATGCGAATTGTTTTTAATACATAAAATATTACTTTATACTGAAAATGAGATATTTTCATGAATTTTTTAAACAATTTATTATTGTTTTTAGCAATTTTCTCATAGAATGGAGTTAGAAGGACGCGGTTTTTTCACAAATTTTCCATTTGCTGTCCGATTTTTAATTAGATGAAAGTGATGGCTTATCAATTTTAGCAATAGTGATTGTATAAACAATGTATTATGATTAGTAATATTATTATATTTGAATCATGCTAGAAAGATGGTTTTTTTTTTAGATTTTTGGCTTTTTGTCCAATTTTCATTTGGACTGAAGTAATAATAAATTCAAGTTAACAAAATAATTGTTTAAACAATTTATTATAATTATTAATAATATTATATTTGAACAATGCTAGAAAGATGAGTTTTTTTTAATTTCTGGCTTTTTATTTAATTTGCATTCGGAGTAAAGTAATAATGAATTCAAGTTAACGAAATGATTGTGTAAACAATTTATTATCATTGTTGATAATATTTTCTTTGAATGATTGTTAGAATGTTGCGTTTTTTTCTGAAATTTTCAACTGTTTGTCTTTTTTTATTAGGCGTGACTTGATAATCAACTATATTTAGAAAAAATTATTGTTTAAACAAATTATCATTGTTTATGACTATCTTCATCTATATCGATTGCGCCTGATAGTCGCGGTTTATCGGCAATTTGTACCCTTCTGTCCTTTTTCACTTCGTGAGGTAATGATTCATTAAAGTTAACCGAAAATTTGTTTAAACAATTTAATATTGCTTATAACTATCTTTTCTCAGATAAGTGCTAGAAAGTGGCGGTTTTTTCTAAAATCTTAGACTTTGCATCGCCTTTTTATTTTTGAACAAATAATAAGTCAACCACAACAAAAATGAGTTTTCGACTGGTATTGTTGTTTTAAGTTAATTATTTTTGCTCTGTACCCAATGCATTAAAAAAATTTGAAGAAAAAAAGCTATTTTATACAAGAGGCAAAAACAAAGAATAAAATAACAATAACAATTGCTGCAATTCTGACACCTCACTGAAGTCTCTCAGTAACTTATTCAAGGGGAAGTTGTATTCATATGATCCGTCTAGAAAATTTTAAGCGTATTTTAAACATCTGTTTTAGCTCAGAATATTAAATAATCAGAACATATACAGGGTGTTTTTTTTAACTTGAGACATCGAAATATCTCAAAATCATACGCATCCTATGAACAAAATATCCGTAATACAAACTTTTTATTTTTGAGGGGGAAAACGACTTTGAAAAAAAATCACCCCCCCCCCCCCAGGAGACACTAGGGGGGGATTATTCTTTATTTTTGCGAATCAAAAAAAAATTTTCTAATAAAACTTACGTATTTCATGAAGGAGAATCTGAATCTGTGATAAGAAATTGGGGTTCCCATTTGAAATTACAAAGTTACCCCCCCCCTTCTGCCTCCTGGGGGTGGGGTAAATTTGTTTAAAGTCGCTTATCCCCCTCGAAAATAAAAAGTTTTTATTACGGATATTTTTTCATAGGATGCGTATTTCTTGAGATATTTTGATGTCTCAAGTTAAAAAAAAACTCCCTGTATTCACCAAAATGAAAGAGATTATTTAAAATATAGTTTTCTCTAATGTTTATTTATTAATCGTTAGTAATTAATTAGGCGGAGCAAAGAGAATGATTTTAGAAAAAACCACCACTTTCTAGCACTTATCTAAAAAAAGATAGTCATAAACAATATTATATTGTTTGAACAACTTTTTTGGTAACTTTAATTAATTATTACCTCACTAAGTGAAAAAATGATAGAAAGGTAAAAATTTCCGAAAAACCGAAACTTTCAGGCGCAATCGATATAGATGAAGATAGTCATCAATAATAATAATTTGCTTAAACAATTATTTTTGCTAAATCTAATTGATTATCAAGTCACGCCTAATCAAAAGCAGACAAATAGTTGAAAATTTCAGAAAAAACCGCGAAATTCTATCAAATAAACAAAGAGAATATTATTACCAATGATGATAAATTGTTTAAACAATTAGTTTATTAACTTGAATTCATTAACACTTTACTCCAAATAAAAATTGGACAAAAAGCCATAAATCTAACAAAAAAACCGCATCTTTCTAGCATTATTCAAATATAATATTATTGCTAATTATAATACATTGTTTAAACAATCCCTATTGTTAATATTGATGAACTATCACTTTCCTCTAATTAATAATCGGACACCAAATGGAAAATTTGTGAAAAAACCGCGTCTTTCTAGCTCCATTCTATGAGAAAATTGCTAAAAACAATAATAAATTGTTTCAACAGTTCATGAAAATATCTAATTTTCAGTATAAAGTAACATTTTATGTATTAGAAACAATTCGCAATAAAGAAACCGCAAAAAAATCATAATTAGCGCCAAAAACTCGCAAAACCCATTTTTTCACTTATGGGGCTTGTTTGGGACCCTATGAAACAGACTTATGGGGGTTATATTTAAAAAGTTATATTTTATTCGTATTCTATGGCTGATTTTGAAGAGAAGTGTTGAGTTTCAACTCGATTGAGATAATATTCAGGATTCTGAATAAGATTTACAAAAACGTCTTTTTTTCTTATGGGAAATACATGTTGAACTTCATGGGGCTTGCGGCACCCCTAAATATAATTTTTTTTCAAAACAAAAAAATGGATTTATTTTTGGGTGGATTCGAAAAAATTTGGGGGCTGTCCCGATGAAAATTAAAAAAAAATTGCCAATGCATTTTTGGACCACCCTATTGATACTCTTTCGATTCCCAAGCGACTTATCGACAGGAGTTTGTCGACATGTCTGACACATAGAAACTGTTTCTACTGCGGAAAGTTCCGGCTGTTAGGCTGTTACTACTTGTGCCTTTGAAAGTACGTAACCACTGGTGTATTAAATGATAACGTGGCTTTTAACTTCCCTTCATCCCTCCAACCCTTCATCCCTTCATCCCTCCATCCTTAGTTCTCACTCGGACGTATAGCCTCTCTTCCATGAGAATATTACATTATATATTCTGCATTACATTCATATTATACGTATATTACGTAACGGACTTGTCAGTGGTGTATCCGAGGAGAGGATATCAAACCACACGCCTACAAATGCGAACAGGCACGTTCATTTGATCCGAATGTAAACCTCCCTTGATAGTGCACAGCGAATGCTAATAAGTGAATGACAAATGTCGCTCTAACAATTTTGCTAAATGTTCCTTCAACTT
This sequence comes from Andricus coriarius, assembly GCA_932066315.1. NCBI lineage: Eukaryota > Metazoa > Arthropoda > Insecta > Hymenoptera > Cynipidae > Andricus > Andricus coriarius. The sequence continues at coordinate 874 of CAKNWT010076903.1, read as the reverse complement.
AAAGCGAGGGGGAAACCACTGTGGTAATCCACTGACCCGCTCGGTTATCCGAACTGGTGATCCGTTGTAATCCGCATAATCCAAGTCATTCGAGTAATCCACTTGTAATTTGGACTGATTCAAGTAATTTAAGTGCTGTACGGGTGGAATAATCCACTTCCGATCCGGAAAATCTACCTTAATCTACAGTAATCCACTTGTAATCTAGAGTAATATACTTGTAATCCAGATAATTTGGAGTAATTAATGTAATTCAAGTAATCGACTTACGATATAGCGTAATCAACCTGTAATCCACGGTAATCCACTTGTAATCTGGGATGATCCCCTTGCAATCTAGAGTAATCCATTTGTAATCAAGAGTAATCTAATTTTAATCCAGAAAATTTTGAGTAATTGAGGTAATTTAAGTAACTTAAGTGTTGTACGGGTGGAATAATCCACTTGTGATCCGGAAAATCTACCTTAATCTACAGTAATCCACTTGCAATCTGGAGTAATTTATCTGTAATCATGAATAATCCAATTTTAATCCAGATAATTTTGAGTAGTTCAGGTAATTGAAGTAATCCACTTGTAACACAGTATAATCAACACTGGTTTACAAAAAAAAAAAAAGGTGATGACTATTTGACAAGACCACATTATCCTTATGTATTTTGACGCGCTGAATATGAATCCGAGGTCTATTTACCTCCATCACGTCAGGTTCAATGTCATTTCAAGGTCAAATACAGGAAAAGCCGTGCAATGAACTTCAAAAACCTTTTACATATGTTTTTAAGGTCGCTGAATATGAATCCGAGGTCTAATTACCTCCATAACGTCAGGTTCAAGGTCATTTCAAGGTCAAATACAGGAAAAGCCGTGCAAT
>CAKNWT010076877.1:0-21038 GCA_932066315.1 Andricus coriarius | reverse complement strand
TTTTTTTTTATAGAAAATTCATGTTTTCGGTTTGAAAATTTACTTAATTAGTGGAATGTTTTTTTGTTTTTATTTTAGCATGCATTATTTTAGTTAAAAGTTCATTTCTTTTGGTTGAAAGTTGAATAAATTTTATAGAAAATATATTTTTTTTTATAACAAATAATTTTTACAATGAAAAAGGTAGCTACTTCGTTTTCACGAGAAAATTGACCCTTTCAAGATGAAAATTCACTTATTTTGTTAAAAACATTTTCGAAGTTCGAAGTCAGTTGTCCAGTGCAGTCCGATGTTTTTTCATCTCCCGAATCTTTATACGTCAATTTTTAAATAATTCTACTTTAATTTAGTGACTTAATAAGTATTATCTACTGAGAGAGAAGGATAGTCTATATGTTTGAATATTTTCTCAAATTCTACAACATAAACCGAAACTTAAAAATGTTTAAGTGTCTACGGGGGACTTGGCTTCAATCTTCAGCCCTGAGAATGCTGACGTCCCAAGCGACTCTCATTTTACACAACTGTTGTGTGATTCCTCTCCTAATGAAAGTGAAAATCTCTTTAAAAATTCTGCAATCTATACTTTCTTTCAAGTGAATAGTTAATATCACACAGAAGTAAACTTTATATCATCCAGTTGATAAAAATTTACAATCCTTTGCGTTACTTTATAATATACTGATATGAAAATAATACAACCCGTACATCAATTATTACATATAAGAATTTTCACTTTTGGGATTGAAATTTTACATAACTCTTTTGTATTATTTATAGTTCTGTTTTGTAATATGTCCTAAAATAATTGTAAACTTTATCTAAATGCAGTATTGTCCTCCATTTACCTAACTAATTGGGTAAATTTTAATGAACACATTTTCTCCGTGTAGCTGTAGTAGCTAAAGCTGAAATTCGTTCATCTTGCATTGTATTATGTACGCTGCTGAAAATAATATTAAATTTAATATACCCATGTGTATTAAAATTAATATATCAAGTATATATAATCGCCATTAAGAGTGCGTATATTAAATTTCATATACATTCATGTTAATCACTTACAAGAAAAATCAGATCATTCTACTTTACACAAATTGAAAATAAGTTTAGCAGTCATTTTCGATCCTAAATAATAAAACATGATACCTTCTTCCTATTAACCAAAAATAAAATTGGATTTCAATTTGAAAAGTTCAATTAAGCAAATAAATAACTGAGCTAACCTACAATCAACTGTATTCGCATTACATTTTTACCATTTAGAGCAAATTTAGGGAAAAGTTCCACCCGTACATTGCACTTTCATTATAAATAAGAATTCAGTCGACGAACTCTGGATTATTAATTTAACTGCCAATAGTTGACAAGATTTGAAGAAATGAAAGCACTTTAAGTTTTCACGCAAACTGATATAACGACCTGTATATTAAATTTAATACACATGTATATTAAATTCACTACACCAATGCATGTTACAATTCAGTAGCGGTAGTGCATATTTGCTTCACACACATGTATATTAAATCTCATACAGATTTTTCTAATAGTGTAGATAATTTTTTATTATCTGTAATTTCGAAAACGACCTTTCAGCACTTGAGACGGAAACGGGTAAAGTAAGGCAGATTCACAAAGCAACGTAAGTGTTTGGATAAACTGACGTTAGGCAGTTTTCGTGAATGTAATTTAATTCCTCAATCGGTGACATATTTTCAGTAATGTGCAGTAGAAGTATACTAAGCTCATCTCGCAAAGCTGTGGCATCGATGTCGCGCTCATTTCCATCAGTTAAAATCAATTGCAAATCTTTACAATTTCGCAGCAAAGATTCATAATCCATCATTCGACGTTGATAGATGTTACATAAGAATCCAAAGTAATTATTATATTCATCAAGAATCTGAAACCGTGCTTCTATGCAAACAATAATAATTATATCGATTTCCTGGTAGAAACAGTCAACGCGAAACTTTTTAATTGGATCATCTATTACATGATCATCATGCTCGTAATAAAAATGGATCTTTTTTCGTCGCCTATACGTATTTGTGCTTCAGCTTTCAAATTTCCTTCAAAGCCTAAAATGTCTGCCAATTCCTTAGTATTTGTTATGCCTGAAGCACACCCTGAATTAGATCTACGTTCTACGAAGTAGAACTTCAATTTTTGAAGGGATTTTAAAGCAGACTTCACATTTAGTTTGACACTTTATAATGTTTTACTAGTCATGTTAATTTTGAATAAAGTACCATGCCAGAAAACTACTAAGGATAGAAATTTGAAATCTTGTAATTTTGACATTAATGACTTAGCCATGTGAATAACGCGTCATGAATTTCGCCTATATGGTACCTTAGAAGTTTCACAGCATCAGTGCCATTTCCCCACTTAGTGTCGCTTAAAGGCTTCAAAGTAAGTTGAGTGCAGTGCACTGTTAGAAATGTTTGCAATTTTAGTATACATGGGCATATTAAATTTCCTATGTGTTTACTAAATTCATTACACTTTGTAATTTTAGTATACTTATGTATACTAAATTTCTTTTATGAAGTTATATGTATAGGTACTAAACTCATTAAGTGTTACAGTAAGTTTCTTTCACGTATATGAATTTCATAGTTTCTGTATACTAAAATTCATATGCATGTTTACTATATGCAGCTGCGCAAACGCGTTTTGATTTACGCGAGTTGGGTAACGTGGTCGGTGGAATTTGTTTGAGTTCTTTGTAATGCTAAAAGTTTCGGCTTCTTTCTGCGAGGATATACGAAGTCTTCTCTTTAAAAGGTATATTTAATTTATTAACGTGAATTTAGCTTAGCTATATGATTATTTGAAAATTAAAACTTTGTTTTTTAATTTCATTTTTCATCTGATCATTTTTACAGATGATAAAGACGGAAACCACGCGAAACGGAACGCGTATACTGAATTTAGTATATGCGTATACATGTATACTGAATTTAGAATACGCGTATACTAAATTTCATGTGCGTGCATACTAAATTCAGTATCTGCATATAATAAATTTACTGTACGCTGGTATGCTAAATTTAATTTCATGTTGTGCATTCTTGCTTTCATTACATGTATACTAAATCTAGTACAGATATTTCTAACAGTGTGAGGATTACATGGAACAAAGGAAGCACGCGGATTTATATCCCTGATTCTTTTTTGTACGTCGACGTTTTTTCTTGCCATGTTAGGACCATTGTCATATGATTGACCACTAATATTAATTATCTGCAGACCCAAACCCTTTATAACGTGGCTACTAGAAACTCGGCCAACCGCTCTCAGTAGTATTTTCTACGGAAGCAAACCCTAGAAATCTTTCTTCAATTTCAACAGGTCCATTCGAAGAGCATGACACCAAACGAATTACAATACTAGCTTGTTCAGTGTGACTTGTGTCAGGAGTACAGTCAAGTATTACCAAATAATACTAAGCTAATATACATTTTTCTACTCCTTAAATGTTCAGCTATACTGTTAACAAATTTGGCAACCATTTCAATTAATTTCAAAAAATTTCCATTATTTGGCTCGTACAACTTAACAACTTTTCCTTGAAATGCTAAACATTGTTTACCAAGATATGTTACCATTTCAACTGTCAAAGTTAAAACCTTATACCAGTGTCGTTTCTGAGAATCGAACAATCGGTGATATGAGGCATCAATCGTTTCATTAGCTTTTAAATTTGTGGACAAATTTTTCCATTCTTGAAAGTTTTCAATATGAATACTACTTGCTTCATGTCGATCTAAGGCTCTGGAAATATTTTTCAGGTCTACTCTGCCTCCGCCTGTAGCGGCCCCTGGGTGTAACTCTATGTTTTCGTAAATGGAGATAGGACCGCACATAAAAGATATGTTGTCGAAACTTGACTTGACAGTCTTACATTTGAGGATAGTGCACAAATTTCTAAACATTTCGTATAACGTTTACTATATGGTTCAAGACAATCTTCGAAATAATGAAAAGAATATGCGAATTTATTCCATGACTCTTGAAATATATTTTTACTATTTTGAGAGCCATCGAATATTTCTCGGCGGACTCTTTTCATTATTTTAAGGATGAAATTAAACGCCTTAATAAACATGATATATATTGCCAATACCATTGTATATAACATTATTAATGTCAAGTTCCGGCAACTTATTTTTTCCATGCGTATTCTTCGGAATAGTGAAGACCGACTCCCTGAAATAGAATTCAGTATAATATTAATTACCACCTGTTAAAAATTGAATGCTTTGTATGAGCACTGGTTTTCAATCTGTCCAATGTTTGAAAATTCGGAGAAAAATCATGCCTGTTTGAGTAGAGTATAGACTACTCGAATTTCATAAATTTGGAGACTATGCTATAACGCTGAATGTAAGAAAAAATCTCAAAGTCGTGTTACAGCTTTTAAGATTCCAATGTCCCCTCTCAGCATTTCTATAGGTGGGAGGAATTTGTTGAAAAAATGTCTCCTCCATCATCGTACTTTAATCCAAGACTTCTTGAAGTATACTTTTCTGTGCCCACGGAAATTAAACAGTATGGTTACGGTTACAGTAAACAGTAAGTGCCCCCGATCGTTTTTGGTTAATATTTTAGGGGTAAGTTCCTAGCATTATAGGACTAATTTACTTCAAGTGCGAACTTCAAAAAAGTTTTGTCACAAAAGTTATAAAACAAATTTTGAAAAACCAGAAAATTCGAATTTCCTAAAATTGATCAACCGATTTTGATGGCTTAAATATATCTCATATATTAGTATTGTAATTTTGTAACCGTTTTTTTCGTAATGAATTTTTGGTGCCTACACCGACATTTTTTTCTGTAATTTACTCATGTCCAAGGTAAAAACATATATTTTTTAGGATAAGAGCAAAGGTTAAAAAAATGGTTAAAAAAAATAGATATGTGCCGCTAATATGTACGTAATTCCATGAGAATGGGAGGCCAACTTTATTTTTAGCTTATAAATCAATAAAGTAAGTATGATTTGAATTTGGAACAATAAACCTTACTCTAATATGCTATATACACTTAATCTTCGTCAGCTGTCTTCCCCTATCACGGGATTCATAGTGTTTTGTGTAAACAATTTACTGAGAATTTCAGCAGGCAAAAGAGGAGAGGGCTCATGGTGTCGCCCTGAAAGACACCTACCTAGCTGAAAGGTGACGTTGTTAGTTGTCATTCGATGTTTTCAAGATGAGATAGTGAATCTGGTTTTCTAAAGTGGCATTAATCTCTCTATGCATCTCACTATGTATGGATGAACCTTCAAGCTTTCCAATACACAGATGATTAGTCTATGAGAGGTTGAATCGAAAGCTTTCCGGTAGTCAATCCAGACCATTGATAGGATGCGCTGCTGGCTGCTGCGTCTATGCAGACGCACCTGTAAATTAGCAGGTTCTCTCGGCAGCCTGCTACACCTTTTTTCGAGCCACGTTGTTCGTACATCTCTCGCCACAAAGGCTCAATGCATCGGACAATCCAGGATAGCTGTAAAGATCTTATACAGTGTGTTCAAACAAGTTATTGGCCTGTAATTCTCTGCGTTGGACAAGTTGCCTTTTTTCGGTAGGACTGTATTTCATCCTCCTCAGGTGTCATGAGGGCACTGCACTGCTTCTTGAAGCTATTTATGTTCTCTGAGTCTTCTTTCAGTGGATGCTGGACTTTGTAGACTTCTCTCCAAAATGCTTCGACTTGCTCTGGTTTGGGCGGAAGAGTCGAGATGGGTAAGAGAAAAACTGTTCGTTTTCTGTGACCTACCTCTTCCTCCGCTCTAGACTTCTCCTAGCATCAGATAGTACCCGTATTCTGTCAACAATGTGCTGCCTGATGGTTAGCAACTTTTACTTGTTGAGTTTGTGCACACTGTTTGCGCAAACTGTCGTACCTTGGCGGTGAAATCCCTGCTAGATGTTATATAGTTAATCGCACACTGAATACGGGACGTGTACTGTCTTGCCCAGATTATCTTTGTGCTGAGTTGATGCATTCGTCTTTTGATCTTATAATCAGCCGTTGGTTTTTTTTGCGGTTTGCATCCGCCAAAGCTTTCGCTGCATTATACACACTACAATTGATAGTCCAGAGGTCGATTCTTCGAAAAAATTTCCACGAAGCTCGTCATCCAGTTAAGCCAGATTTTTGGGCTTGAGAGAAACCTGGATATTGATGTTTCACCGGGTCCTGAAGCATCGCTCTTCCTCTATTGGATGCCTGCCCGCGATTGGTCTCAGTGTCGCCTCTCTTTCTCTGTTGCCATCTTGTTCTGGCTGCAGTAGAGTCGGCGCTCCGCTTACATAGACAGAGCATGCAGTCGTGTAATGTAACCTTCTTGTTCAGAGGCCATACTGGTAGATATGTATATATCATTAAAAAAAAGTATTAAACAACCACCGCAGGGTCCCACTGGGAGCAACTGTCATCTAAAAATGACGCCAGCTACCCGTAGAACCGCGGTAAATCACACGAACGGCCACATCTCACGGCCGTAAGATGGGTGGTTACAGCGCCCAACGAAATCACGACAGGTCGGCGAAACCCTCATGTGTCTTGAGGATACGAAGCGACCCAAGGATGACAGCTTTCTGCATCCATCTCACAAGTGCCTTGGCATATTTTTGGCATGCGGGTATGGCTTTAAGGTAACGAACCAGTGATAGTTTCGCACCTCCGAGAGCACTGATCACAAGGACAATTACTTTGCCGAATATTTTGGGTACAGTCATTGCAGCTCCCTTTTGGAGTCTGGATACCTCTCCTCATTTTTCTTCTCCTTGGCAGTGATGTTCTAATCGGCCGATTTCAGGCCTCCAGTGTGCAACGGAGACTGCTGTCCGAAAATCGTATTTACAGAAAATTTGGCAATTCTCGTTTCGGGCAATTGAATCTATCTCCCTCGGAGCGTTCGACAGGGCAGGGTTGTGGCCAACACCATAAGAGCGACAAAGATGGTAATAAAGCACTCCTAGGTCCGCATTATCTCTGTACCTGAAATATGCCCTGATGATCTGTGGAAAGCAAAAGCTTGCTCCTTCGACAAGGACTGTTTTTCCACATTTCTGTGAAAGCTTCCGTGCATTTTCTTGTAGAGTAGCTCTTGGCGGAATTCTTCAACTTCTGCTTTCTTTACTTCGGCTTTTAGAAGTGAAGCTTCTAGATGGAGTAATGCACTTTTCAAACTTCCGATTTTAAAATTCAGGCTAATGGTGTTGGCCGCCTGCTCCGAGGCTTTGTAAAGGATTGCCATTTGCAACGATGTAAGCTGCACTCAGAAAAATTCGGTTATGAAGACACTGGAGATTCAGAAGTCCGCGTCTACCTTGACGGCGTGAGATGTATAATCGCGGAACGGACGAATTGATATGCAAGCTCTTATGCATGTGCATGATCTTACGTGTGGTAATATCAAGGGCCGTAAGCTCGTTTTTCGTCCATTGAAGCACCCCAAACAAGTAGAGTAGAACCGCGACGGCAAGCATGTTAGTCGCAGATACCTTGTTCAACGCCGACAGATTTGAAGACCAAAGCCGTCGAAGAAGATGCTTGTATCTGCTTCGGAGAGACTCTTTCACTGATGATACATCCTGAATGCGGCTTTGAGGCACGCCCATGTATATATAGCTCTCTCCAGTGTCAAGATGTCTAATCACACTTATAACCACAAGCTCAGGGTCCTTGGTAACGCCAATAATCTTTCCTTTCTTCAGATAAATTTTGGCACACTTCTCCAATTTAGAGTCCATACCAATCTCTGCTGTGTACTTCTTGACGATATTTGAAGCACTCTGAAGTTTGCCATCACCAGAAGCATAGATCTTCAGGTCATCCATAGAAAATACATGAGTGACCTTATGCTCGAGATTATTAGTGACGCCGCAGACGTATACAGGAGAATTGCGTGGTGCGAGATATAAGAGGCAGAAGTTTGATGCAGCAAAGCAGATGGGCTGCTGCGTCTTTGCAGACGCAACTGTCAGTTATCAGGTTCTCTTGGCAGGCTCCTACATGTTTTTTCGAGCCACGTTGTTTGTACATCTCTCTTCACACAGGCTCAATTATTCGAACGATCCTGTTGTTTAGAACAGATGTAAAGATTTTATACAGTGTGTTCAAACAAGTTATTGGCCTGTAATTCTCTGGGTTGGACAAGTTGCCTTTTTTGGTAGGAGTATATTGCATCCTAATACCAATCATTGCGGGATGAGCGTTTCCGACTTAAAATATGAGGTGAATATGCGGGCCAGATGTTGGTGTGCAGAAGTTAACTTCTTCCACCAGAAGTTCTTGATACCATCTGGTCCTGTAGCGGAAAAGTTGTTCGTACCCCTAAGTGCTTTTTTCATCTCTTCGGCAGTGATTAGTGGACATTTCTCGCCAGATGTTATGAGGTGGTCGCAAAAGTTTTAACCATAACAGTTAACCATAATCTATTATTGACTAGGCTCAAATCGCTTCACCTCTCGAATATGGTTGTTAAATGGTTTGAATCTTATCTTAGTAATGGTTCTGAAAGAGTCCAAATTAGCAATGGCGAGCGGTCTGATTGTGGAGAGGTTAAGAGAGGTGTCCCTCAGGGATCCACGCTTGCACCCACTCCGTTGAATATTTATACCTCTGAACTTGGTAGCGAACTTCGTCATTGCAACTATCACAAATATGCTGACGACTTTAAGCTTTACCTTTCCAGGCCTATTGCCAATCTTAAGAGCTTATATCAAAAGGCACAGGCGGATATTGATCTAGTGGTGCAGTGATCCTTGACATTTGGCCTCACTCTTAACCCTGTTAAAACTATGGCTATAATCATAGGACCTTCTTCCTCTCCATCACTTGAAAGAATCGCAACCCCACCTCCTCTCTTGATCGATGGACGTCTTATCTCCTATATGGAATCTGTGAAAGATTTAGGCTATATTCTTAATCGCTCTCTTACATGGAATGAAAAAGTTGCGGATACTTAAAAAAAGCTTTGGAGTCCTCCAACAGCTTAACAGGAATAAGGAATCACTTTCTACTTCAACGCGTATCCTCCTAGTTAAAAGCCTCATCCTTCCGTTCTGTGACTACGGTTGTGTGGTATATAACGATATTACTGATGAGCTGAATACCGAGCTTCAGCGTACGCTTAATGCTTGCGTTCCATTCATCTATAATACCATCAAAACTGAACATATTACTCAGTATAGAGAAAGAGCAGGACTTCTTAACGTCGCCAAAATAAGACAATTTTTTATGGGTGCGCACTGTCTTCTGAACCTCTTCCATTTTATTGACAAAGATAAACCAACACATTCCAAACTGCGTGAAAAGAAAACAGTACTAAAAATGCAGCCACACTGCACGTGTAAAATGCAAAGGTCATTTGTTATTCGTGGAGCTCGCGTTTGGAACAAACTACCTATAAGCATTAGAAATGCACCTTCACAATTTCACTTCAGAAAAATCCTGTCTGGTTACTTATTTAACAAATCAAACTCTACATTCGAAATCACACATTGGTTACATATAAATCCTTAATTAAAAATATATATGAGTTTGTGCATGAATGTGTCTTTACTTTTAAGTATGTATATTTGCGCATTTATATTTATAGTATCCTTCTGTTGATAGCCCACATATAATTATGTGTATTATAGTTCATTTCTTACTCTTGTTAAATACCTTTTTTATTTCAATCGTCCAATCGATCGCTGTCACATTTTAATTGCAATTTAATTGCTCAGGTAAGTATAGGTCTCTCCAGCGAGAAGGTATCATATAACTTTTCTTGTTGACGAGCTCAGGGTTCCCTTGACAATCGCGAAGTGCGAGAGATAGGGGCAGGAAAAAGAAGCAAAAGAAGAGAGGGCTCATGGTGTCGCCCTGAAAGACACCTACCTCTCTGAAAGGTGACGTTGTTAGTTGTCACACGATGTTTTCCCGATAAGGTAGTAAATCTGGGTTTCCAAAGGGGCATTATTCTGTCTATGTACCTTACTATGTGTTGATGAACCTTTAAGCTTTCCAACTGACAGATGTTAAGTTTATGGAAGTTTGAACCGAAAGCTTTTCGGTAGTTAATCCAGGCCATAGATAGGCAGTGCTGGTAGGATGTTGCATCTTTTCAGAAGGCTGTCCCGAGATCCTTCTTCCCTACAGCCTTTCTTTGAGCCCCGGTGTTCATGTATCTCTCGCCCCACAGGACCGTTGGTCCCAACAATTCTATCATTTAGGACAGCTGTGAAGATTTTATACAGCGTGTTCAGACAAGTTATTGGCCTGTAATTCGTAGGGTCAGACAAGTTGCCCATCTTCGGGTGGAGCACTTCCGACTTTAGATAGAAGGTGAGAATGCAGGCCAGCTGCTGGCGGGTTACAGGAAACTTCTTCCACCAGAAGCTCGTGATAATATCTGGTCCCGGAGCAGAATAGTTCTTTATGCCTCTCAATACTTTTTTTTACCTCTTCGGTAGGGATAGATGGGTATTACTCTTCGAGTGTTATGAGGGCACTGCACATCTCCTTGAAGTTATTTATGTTCTTTGTGTCTTCCTCCAGTGGATGCTGAACATCGTAGACTTCTCTTTAAAATGCCTCGACCTCCTTTGGTTTGGGCAGGTGCTCGACAGTAACTGGAGGGTCTTGGAAGTGTCGAGATGAGTCAGAGAAAAACTGTTCATTTTCTTTGACCCACCTCTACCTCCGTTCTAGACTTCTCCGTATTCGTATTCTATCAGCAATATGCTGCCTGAAGATAAGCAGCTTTGACTTGTTGAGTGCGTGATCACCCAGGGCTTATTTCCTGATCGACGCTGAGGGGCTCACACCCCCTGGAGAATTTAAGGCTCTGCCAGGATAATAGGATTCTTCTGCTGTTGGGCTGTGGCGCAAACTCCTAGTATACAGTGTAGGAAAGCACAAACATCAATGGAAGAGGAAGAGATTCAATTGAAAACCTAGCGGGTACTGAGCTGCAGATCCTTAATCGAGGTTATACTCGCACATGCTAGATTAAAAACAGCAGTGAGGTTCTCGATTTGACTCTATGCTCGAAAGAACTAATGAGCAGGATACTAGGCCGGAAAGTCTCAGACGAGGAGTCTCTAACAGACCACAAGCATATCTTATTCCAGTTAGCCCTGTAAAAAATCATGGCGGATTTTTTGCGAAGGGTTCTAATTGTATCATATAGGAAAAGTTGCCCTACAAGTACAATTATGTCTAGGAAAGGACCAGAATAGTGGAATACCGACCTTCAGACTGGGACATCTACCAGACGGCTAAGTATGAATACAATAAAAACATAAGAATCTACCAACAGGAAGATTGGAGGTGCTTCTGTGAGGAATCTAAGACGTGTCGATTTTCTCCGCTTCAGTTTTCTGAGATTCCTTGAGTATCTCAGATTTTTCGGTATATAAAGTTGGTATGTTGTAAAACTGCTTGTGGCCGGTTTTTGGGTGACTTTTAACTCTTTGTTAATTCGTTCAATTGTTTCTAATCGGTGCAAGCTTTTCAAAACATTTATTTTTATTACGTTTCAATTACGATACCATGGGAGCGTGTCCGGAGTGCAACGTAGTGATTTCAAGAGGTGGTTCTGAGGTTATATCCTGTGTTAAGTGTGGCAATCTCTTCCATTTGACCTGTGCTAATGTTGGTATCGCAAAAAAGACCTTTGATCAACTTAAAAAAGGGCAGATTGATTATGTCTGCAAGAGATGTAGTTTTTCGACAACTAGCGCCACCTCTGCGGCAGTGAATACCTTGCTGCCAATTATAAGATCAGTGATTCTCGGAACGTCGAAATTGAAAACATCGTACCCTTTACTCCCACTTCTGTCAATGCACCTGCTCTACCTCCCCACATTTAGAAATATCTGGTTGAATTTTCAACCACATGTGGTTGAAGTTTTATACAATTACCGTTGTTGAAATTTCAACTACTTGTGAATTAAAAATTAGCTACACGTGTAATTGAAATTTCAACCATGCAGTTGAAAATTCAATAACATGTAATTAAAATTTCAGTAACGAGAAAAAAATTTTATGCGGCACAGTTAGTGAATTTCAAAGCAATTATAATTTTTCAAAAATCTTAAATAAAACTTATAAAGATTCCTGAAAAATACTACCCTTCTAGAAATAATTAATTGAAAACAATTCAAAACGATAGAAAGAAATTTGAATCGTTTTAATCGTTCCCAATCGGGCCAATCGGTAGTAGGGTTTTGAGTTTATGAAGCGGCAATTTGATGGCAGCACTTTCGTCTCGCGGGAATTATTTGAAAACGTTTATTTACTTTTTTCGAAGCAGCACATTTCAAGCAATATGTTCATTAAAGAAAATAAATAAAAGTTTTGTAATAATTTTCGCGAGCTGAGAGTGCTAGGCCGTATTAGGTCTGAACATGAATTTTATTAATTTTCAATTTTTAATAAATACAAATCTTAAGCTAAAAAATTCTTGCACCCCTAGAAAGTATTTTGTTATTTATAGAGATATCCCCCCCCCCCCTAAAATTGATAATATGTTAAAACAAATTTATTTTTATTTCATCAGGCTTAGAATAAGAAAATTTATAATTTAATTAAAATTAATGGTCTGAGATGGCTCCAAAAATTTGTTTTTCCTGGTATAATGTGCCCGGATTTTTTTCTACCCTATAAAAAGAATATTCTCCAAAACAGTTTTCTTACCTACTTCATTGAATTTTTAATTGCTGAAAATGAGACTATACAAAAATGTCTTTCTTTTGTGCATTTCAAAATTCTAGATTTTTTTCTTTCTTAAATCGGATTCGGAAATTATTTTCTTCTCTCCCTATCGACTTGCTTCTAGCCGCTGGTTATAGTAATACATTGTGGCGATTTTCGAAAACCATCAATCCATATCACTTTAAAATCTTAAAAACACTTAGGAACTGCCCACAAAGATATAAAAAATGCATAACACACCGCGAGGACGCGAAGAAAAATTTGTTCTATTTTAGGTTTATTTTTCGTCAGAGAAAACAAACGCCGGTTCACGATTGTAAACGATTGAAGTTTTGACTACTGTGAATCGTTCTGAATCGTGTTCAATTGATTATTTCTAGAAGGGTATGTACTTTGAAATTCATTAACTGTACCGAAATAATTCAGATAATAAATCAGTGACGTATTTCGTACGTTTGTGTCGTGTGATCCGTGAGATTAACCAAATGCATATAATATTTAGGAAAATAACTAGCTTGAAAGAAGGAAAAAAGGTCCGTTGGAACTATATTACCATAATGAGTTGCGCGCCTAATCAGACAAACTTTTCGACCCTCGTTTTTGTAAACATAACCTAAAAAAAGCATACAGCAGTTAGTACTAATAGTGTGAATGAAATTTCCCCATTAAGATAATATTATTCCAACGTACCTTTTGTTTTTCTTCTTTATATATCCTTTATTAATTTCATGGATCTCGCGACACGAACGTACGAAATAACTCCTCGCGGGACTTTGTCTCGTTGGGGTCTGGCCTCGCGGGAAGTATGAGGGCGCATTGTGTATGCGCAAACGTCTTATTGAATTTCCAGCTACATTTGAATGAATTTTATTTCAATTCCATGGATGAACGATATTTTAACCACAAAAAAGGTTGAATTTTCAACGTATTTCTAACAGTGCAGGTTTCGTTGAACTTTTACGTCAAGTGGTCTCGGAGGCCCAAAGTGAAGCGCTTGCGTAGTCTCGTGAGATGTTAGCAAGATTTAGTGAATTCGAAACTCGAAAACAAGATTTTAATGAGAAAGCTCTAAAGTTCAAATTGAAAAAATCTGTACTGTTCAAAAGGAAGCTAAAGACCTTAAGGCTAAAGTGGCTGCGCTCGAGCATGCGCAGAATGTAAATGATCAAGCGGCTTTACATAATACGCTTGAAATTCATGGTCTTCCAATGAAGCCATCGAGGACCTTACGGCCAACGTTGAATCGATTGCTAGGGCTCTTGATGTACCCATTGTTAAGAATGAAGTTGTCAATCTGTACCGAATTATCAAAGCACCATCTCTCACACAACCTACTACCCCTCCGATCATCGTCGTTAGATTCAGTCGCCAAGATCTACGAGATAAAATGATCGAGAGACGTGAAGTCAAAAGAGATTTTTCTACATCGGACATTGGATGGACCGGAAATGAGAAACGCTTTATTTATCTTCGTGAGGCCTTAACTCTACTCAACCGGAAAATCTACGCAATTGCTCTCGGTCTTCGAAGAGACAAGAAAATCAAATATCTTTGGATTTCTGGTGGAAGAATTTTTTGTAGAAAGGAGGACAGCGCATCGAGAATAAACCTAACAAATCTACTATCTGTAGAGGGTCTTTAATAGCAACCATAGGCTAAGTCCAATATTCTTTTAACTTTACTTCGACTAACCTTAGCATTTATTTTACACAAGTGCTACTCTTACCTAGGCATATGTGGTTCTCTAATTCTTGCTCCTCTTCATATATTAATCTTGTTTATTTTTATAAAAAAGTGCTTAAATTTTTATATGATATTGTTATTTGTTTGGCAATTTGATGCCCGTCGGTGAATATATCTTCAATATTCTTCAGGTTTTTATACCCTGTACATATATATCTTCAGATGGCAAACTTGATCTCATATTTAGAGTAGTAATCTTAAATCTTGATTTTTGCCTTTTTGAGAATAATTGTATAATATTTGGATTAATTGTGTGCCTTGGATACATTAAATGTTCTCATTTTATCCTAATATTCATAGCTCTCCGAATATCCGGATATCGATTTACGAAATCATGTCCACTTTTGTTGAGAATTTGTCTAGAGATATACGTCACTGTTTTCGATACTGCTTATTATCCCTTTTGTATCTTTTTTATTTTTACTCATTACCGATTTTCTAATTTGAATTGTAACGACTTAGTTTGGGGTGTGTTGATGATTTTTCTTTATCTCAGTCAATTTTTACGCGTGTTGCGTGAGTTTTTTTTTTATTTTTGAATCGTTTTTTATGAAACGTTTCTCCTAATATATCCATGGATACCTTAAACATTTGTCATGTGAACGCCCAGTCTCTCTTGGCACGTTTTCTAGAATTCAAGCATTTCTTCAGTACATGTTCCTACCATATAATAGCTGTTTCTGAGACCTGGTCAACTCCAAATATACCATCTAGCCTTGTTAAAATTTACAACTATTCGCTCTTACGAAGAGATAGAGACGAGAGAAGGGGTGGTCTAGTTTGTATTTTCCTGCATGATTGTCTGGTGGAGCTAGAATCGATAATTTTTTCACTTATTCCTAACTTTAATACCGTTATACTTACTGGAGATTTAACACTAACTTAAATCTTACTTCCAATCACTCTAAATATCTAACATCCTTGGTATACTCTTCGGGAGCTCATGAATTCACTCACCATACTGATAGTTCCAGTACTCGTATTGACTTAATGATTGTGGACGACATTGATAAGGTTGTCTCCTACGAACAACATGCTATTCCCTTTCTCTCTAATCACGACTTGATTAAAATTACCTTTAAATTTTCCTTTAATCTAAATTCAAATCCAATACAAAGACTGGTGCGGAATCTTTCTAAAATTTATAAAAAAAAATTCCACGAACATCTAATAGCGTATGACTGGGAAAAAATATTACTAGATACAGATATAAATAATGAAATCGACGATCTGACTAATCACCTAGTCACCGCATTCAACAAATTTTCTCCGCTACGTGTTCCTGAAAAATTTGATAAAGCTGCCCCCTGGATCACATCTGAAATTAAAAATCTTATGAGGTAACGTGATGCCAAGCGCCGACTTGCAAAAAGCACAAAAAACAGTATAATACAAGATCAATTTCGTAAACTCAGTAGTTCAAACTAAGATTAAAAATGCGTTCAATCAATACAATTATAATGAGATTGCATATAGAGACAAAAAAGAGGACATTTGGCATCTCGTAAGACGATTACACCTAATCCCGTCCAAGCATGAATCTATAGATAGTAATTTTCCGCCTGATGACTTTTTAAAGACTTTTTTTACATTCCCAGTTTCAGACTTAACATCATCATCTTCCACTGCCTCTCTTAAATTAACATTTAATGACTCTGACTTCTTTTTCGATGACATCACACCTGAAATACTTTTGTAAAAAACACTTGAAATCAAATCAAATGCCATTGGGACTGATGAAATATCGATCAAAATGATTAAACTTGCCCTTCCAATTATCCTTCCTATCCTATGCATATTTATAATGCTTCCCTTCAGGTCGTTATCTTCCCAGAAATCTGGAAAAGGGCTATTATTTGCTCAATTTCCAAAATTTTCAAACCTACTACCCCGCAAGACTTCCGGCCAATTTCTATTTTATGTGCACTCTCTAAACCACTTGAAAAAATTGTTTACTTGCAACTTTCCAGATTTCTTGAACTATCTCAGGCCATTGACCCGATGCAAGCAGATGTTCGTGCAAAACATAGCACTCTTACTGCTTCCCTTATGGTAAGGACGGATCTCAATTTAGCAATGGATAACAGGGAGATCGCGATTGTTGTTCTGTTTGATTTTTCGAAGGTATTTGATATGGTTAACCATAAGTTAGTCCTACAAAAGCTAAAATCTTTCAACGTATCAAACTCTGTCATAAAATGGTTTACATCCTATTTTAATAATCGGTCTCACAGAATTATTAATAGTAGTAGTGAGCTTTCTGATTGGGGTAAGGTCAAGTGTAAGGTTTCACAGGGCTCCATTCGGGCACACGTCCTCTTCAATTTGTTCACATCTGACCTTGACTGTAAATAGGAGAGGAAGTAGATGTCTGTAATCTGTAAATATTGTAAATAGTAGATAAGTATTAGGTATTAGCCGCGGAAGCAGAGTTTGGCAATGCGAGGCAATGCGAGAGAGTAGGCACATGCGAGCTTAGAGATAAGGTATGGATGGATGTTAGTTTTTAAGGGTTAGTTTTGAAAAAATTCTGTAGAAGAAACAGGGAAGTGTAAGCTAATCAATTGTTTAAGGCCAACAGGCTTAAAAATAAACGTTTATCATCTATAATATTTAATAATTATTTTGAGTGGTTTATCACCTTTGTGACAGTTGTTAAAAATAATGAGGTTTTGTGCAGCCAAGCTGAAGACATCAGTGACAAGAAGTTTGTTTGTCTGGTTGGCGCATATAGCGCTTTAGCCACACAGCTTTGAACTATGTGCCCGAAACTTTGTCACGGTAAAATACATGGTAGCTTGAGAGGTCCTGGATAGAAGGACGGCAGAGTGGCCTTCATTCATAAACTTTGGAAGGAGGGCTCTCTACTGTTAAAGGTTTACGGCTGATCAGTTTAACATGCTTCATTTTGAAGACGCTAGAGAAACTGGTCGAGAGATATATCAGGGATGAGGTGCTTCTAGCCTCGCCGCTGTACAAAGGACGGCACACCTATCAGGGGGGCTGCTCTGTAAAAACTGCTCTCCATGCTATCGTGGCAAAATTGGAGTAGCAACTTGAACAAGGGGGATATGCTGTGGTCACCTTCTTGGACATAGAGGATGCCTTCAGCAATACGCCTCTAGAAGTCATTTGGCGAAGGCCAAGTCAGAGGAGTAGCTCCGCGAAGATGCCCGCAGCGGGGTGTTCTGTCACCCAGGTATGCGCGGAAAAGTTTGCATTCCGAATCAGGGGGCCTCATCTGGAAACGTTGATGGGTTTTACAAGGTCGGAGCTGCACATCGTAGAGCTCTGGTGCAACAGATCAGGACTCTCGGTAAATTCGGAAAAGATCAACCTGGTCATTTTTACGAGAAAGTACAAAGTGTTAAAAGTTGACGCTCCTGCATTCCGTGATAAGAGGCTAATGATTTTAGATTCAGGTTAATACCTAGAGGTAATCCTAGATAGCAAACTGAACTTGGCGAAGCATCTTGAGACCCAATGTAGGAGGTTTGCCATGACATTTTGGATGTGCAAAAGAGTCTTTGGTTTAACGTGGGGTCTAGGGCCTGAAATGCTTGCATGGCTCTGCACCACTGTCCTTAAACCAAGGCTTCTATACGCACCCGTGGTCTGCTGACCACGGGTGAAACTCAAAACGATGCAGCTCTGGCTGCGACGATTACCACCTGGTAAGAGCAAATTAGATAGACTTGTAAGACTAAACACACAAGGCTCCCAAGTGACATCAGCACACTGCCAATTTTAGAAATGAGGCAAGATAGAACAACAAAACGCTTCAACTTGACCAAGACTTTCCACATGTGTATGTCACCGGCTTTTTGGCGGAGGTCCTGGCCGTCCTTCGCTGCGCTGAGACTTTGATAGAAGAAAACGCTGCTAGCAGGAAGATTACAATCTGTTTAGACAACCAAGCGCCAGTAACTGCAGTTGAAAAACCAGACAGGGATCATGGGAAACGAAAAAGCGGACCAGCTGGGGAAAAGCGGCGCAGCAAGTGAATACATAGGACCGGAACCGGTACTGGGACTGGCGTCTTGCTGCATCGGGATGAACGTCAAAATCTGGAATCTCACATAGCACCGGGGACAGAGTGAGGCAAATGCGGAGGAGATGATGAAACATCTCTGAATGTCCTATGTCAGTGCCCGGTATTTGCCAGGATCAGGCAACAAATCCTTGGAGCCCAATTCAAGAAACCTGAGGGAATTATTACGTGATGAGTGGTAATGGACACTCTATATTCTTGATGTGATTGAATAACAATAAAATGTTTGATGTTAAAAATATGAGAAACATTATTGGGCGGTTGGCGCACAAAACTTGCAGGGAAATTGGAACAACACCTTTTTGCTTCCATCCCCTCCCCAGAGATAACACCTTCTTCCGCACACCCACCCCCTTTCGGATACCACCTTTGACCCTGCACCACTCATACACAACCTCTTTTATTTTAATCTCTCGAGATACCACTTTTTAACATCTACCTCCCAGATACAAACTTTTTTCTCCAACCCTCCAGATGCCACTTTTTTCCCTTCACTCCACACTTTTGTCCTTTTTTCCACTTCCATATATACGCCATATACACGTAATCGGTCAAGAGGAGAGCCGCGATGTGGTGCCCACATCTTTACAATATAGCTGTGCCAGGAATCTAAATCTAATTATTTTTTACTTGTTTGTATTAGACTGCAACGCCGTGTCAGGAATTGCCCCATACCCTCCATACCCTTTGTAGGCTCCCTTTGTTCGTTGAATTCGCGATACTGTAAAAGATGTGGAGGTAAATAGGAACACAACCTTTTCCTTACCCAGAAAGATAAGAAGATCTCGCCACCGCTACACCAAAAACGGCGATCATTCCTAAAGATATCTCAATTAATGTATTTTACGTCTAATATAATCCATCTTTTATATGAATTCTATGATCATAATTAATTTTCAAGGTATATCCCAAATATTTAAACTCCTTCACTTCTTCTAGATTTAATCCCTTCCATCTCCCAGTTCATTTTTTTTCTTCCCCATCCTTTTCTAAACCCGTTATCCTAATGTTTTATTTAAGTTCAACTTTTTTCAATCTAAGTATTTCTCCAGTCCTGTAATTAAGCCCGCCATCCCTTCTTCATTCTCTGCCATCAGCATTATATCGTTCGCGTATGCCAGTGTATATATCTTTTCTTTTTCTATCTTAACCCCTCCCCATCCTTTAATATTAATTTCTTCTTTTAAGTCTGAGATATTTACAATAAATAAAAGTGGGCTATTTCAATCCTTTAATTGATCAGATAATTCAGAACATATACGCTGTCAATCGCCGTAATTTTGTTACAACCCGGTATTTTGTATTTGTTGATGTCTGGTTTAATTTCCTAAATTTTCATTTTTACTAAAAATATCCAATGGTTTGCGGAGGCTACACAAACTGAACGAAGTCTATTGTCAGGCTTCGTTTATTATTTTTGTGGGACGTAATTTAATTGTTCTCATCCGAGAATACTTTTCCAGGCTATTAGTGAGAGGATTTTATTTTGCAAATTAAACAGCGAAATAAATGTCACTTGATTTTATTCAGGCAACCCCTAAGGTATGAAATAAAATACAGATCGAAAGTTTCGCCGATTTTACACCATCAGTTTATCTCTCATCAATTCAGAATTTATCTTTTATAATACAAATTGGAACGATATATATTACTCACCGAATTCCGTTGCTCATTATAAACTTATTTACCTTTAGAAAAAGGGCAGGTAATGGTCTTGCAGAGCCCTAAGCTTTCCCTTTTTCTATAGGGCCGATGTTTAGTGGATTGCGTATCCGTTGTCATTGAGACAACTCTAGTCCATTTTACACAGTCGCGTCACACATACACGTTCTCGCACGTAGTTGACCGACACGTCCCCTCACACACGCGTTTATTTGTTTTAACTAAGAGAATAACAATTGGTTTTTAACCAAGATGACATGGAGTGCGTTTAAATTCGCATGTCTTCTTATTATTATTCTCCCCGTTATTCCAAATACCAACTACAATAGACAATTTCTCAGAAGTTTTGAGATTCGACTTTGAAATTATCTAAGGTGTTTCTTTTGGTTGCGGATTAAAATTTGTTGGGGATGCCGAATTTTGCATGGCCTTCCCAAACAACTGTCGACTTCGGTAACAATTTTCTGGTGCACAGAAACTCGATTATTCCGAAGATTTTTATCAGTAATTTTAAACCACGGGTTTACTCGTTGGATGGAGAATTTTTAAGGTTTAGCGTCCCCACGATGAGGTTTCCAATGCGCCCTAGTTAGGAAACTATTTAATAGTTTTACACTTCGACCCGAAATTTATGTTCAACGAACTATATGTATTAAGTGAAAGTTTTATTACGGGAGGCAAACCGTAAGGGTTGACGTGATGAACCAGCGTGTTCAACTCGACGGGCGTCTGTTAAAGAATTTTCGCAAGAAGATTCCCTTCAAGAGGCACTTGTTCGCTTCAAGTAGCTCTGGAAACTGCCAAGAGGATTTTTGATGGGTGCTTCTTGTAGGCGACCTGTCGGTGGACATAGGTG
>CAKNWT010076852.1:0-10372 GCA_932066315.1 Andricus coriarius | reverse complement strand
ATCATCTGTCTGTTGGAAAGCTTGAAGGTGCATCCACACATAGTGAGCTGCATAGAGAGTTTGATGCCTCTTTGGAAAACTAGATCTAGTCTTTCAGGGCGATTCCATTAGCCCTTTACTTTTTAACATCACACTTCTGCCTCTATCTCTCGCACTACGAAATTCTTCTGGATACCTCTGTGGCGACACTAACCAGCGCGAGCATAAGGTCACTCATGTATTTTATATGGATGACCTGAAGCTCTATGCCTCTGGTAAAGGCAAACTTCAAACTGCCATAAATATCGTCGCGAAGTACACAGGAGAGATTGGGATGGACTTTGAATTGGATAAATGTGCCAGAATTCATCTGAAGAACGGAAAGATTGTTGGCGTGCCCGAGGACCCTGAGCTTATGGATATAGGTGTCAGACATCTTAACACTGGAGAGATCTATACATACCGTGGTGTGCCTCAAAGCCGCATTCAGGATGTAACATCAGTGAAGGAGTCGCTCCGAATTAGATAAAAGCATCTTCTTCGACAGATTTGGTCTTCCAATCTGTCAGCGTTGAACAAGATATCCACGACTAACATGCTTGCCGTCCCGGTTCTACTCTACTCGTTTGGGGTGGTTCAATGGACGAAGAACGAACTTAAGGCCCTTGATGTCACCACACGTAAGATCATGCATATGCATAAAAGCTTGCATATCAATTCGTCAGTTCTGCGATTATACATTTCACGCCGTCAAGGCGGACGCAGACTTCTGAATCTCCAGTGTCTTCATAACCGAATAGTTCTAAGTACAGCTTATATCGTAGCCAATGGCAGAGATCCTCTCCTAAAAATGGTCAGGAACTACGAGATGATTGGCGCAGGAGCGTTCCTTTACAAAGCCGTGGAGAAAGCGGCCGAGACAAGGAAATGCACGGAAATTTTCATAGAAATGTAGAAAAACAGTCCTTGTCGAAGGAGCAAACTTTTGCTTTCCTCAGATGATCAGGGCTCAATTTAGGTACAGAGGGTTTCATTTTCGCATGCCAGGACAGTGTCATTTCTACCTTAGCATACCGTGACCGCATTTAATGTCAAGCAGTTACGAGCGATAGGTGCAGAGCGTGTCATGCACACGCTGAGTACCTGGAACACATACTATCGGGGTGTCCCACCCACGCAGGAACGACGTAAATCCACAGACATAATGCGGCCCTAAGAGTCCTTTATTACCATCTTTGTCGCTCTTACTGTGTTGGCCGCGTCACTGCCCTGCCGAACGCTCTACGGGAGATAGAGTCAATTGTCCAAAACGAGAAGTGCCACATTTTTTGGAACTACGATTTTCGGACAGCAGTCTCCGTTGCACACTCGAGGCCTGACATTGTTCTCCAAGATTTCGAGAAACAAACTATATTCGTGATCGAATTCTCGGCCCCGTCCGAATACAACATCACTGCCAAGGAAAAAGAAAAGGATGAGAGGTATCAAGACCTTAAAAGGAAGCTGCGAAGACTGTACCCAAAATATTCGGGTACAAAATATTCTCTCGGAGATGCGAAACTATCACTGGTTCGTAACCTTAAAGCCATACCCGCGTGCCAAAAATATGCCAAGGCACTTGCGAAATGGATGCAGAAAGTTGTCATCCTTGGGTCGCTTCGTATACTCAAAACAGACGAGGGTTTCGCCGGCCTGTCGTTGTGATTTCATCGTATCTTGTGTATGTGTATGAAATTTACTATGTCCTCATCATGATATTTTTGAATTTGCCGACTTGCGATATTTCGAAAGAAAAAATTCGAAATACATTTCTTCCAAAGTAAAATAGAGAATAATTTAGAAAATTTCGTTTTCAAATTCATACTAAACGGGATCTAACCTTTAATAGGAATACAATTGTAACAGGGCCTGAGGAAAAATACCCCAAAGGCCGAAAATAATATTGATGAAATTGAAACTCGGATTCTTAAATACAAAATGAGAAATTATAAATAATTAATCACTCGAATCACAACCTGTAAGGAGGAATAATATGCATATCCCTTTTATTAAATATTTTAATCGCTCGACTTAGCGAACCGTTCAAGCGCGTAAACAAGTTCGCACGTGCAGCGAGCAATACCCGCGAGTCGCAGCAAGGTCCCGCGACGTATTTTGTAAACAAAGGGTCCTACGAGGAAAATAAGCATATTTTCGGACTCTAGAATCAATTAGTTACCAAAATAAAATTCTAATTAAAATTTTACAATAAAATGGGAATTTTAAATTGAAATACCACATAGGGCAAATACATACAAGGTGTCCCATCAATAATAACTTAAACCTGACTTAATATAAATGAAACTCAGGTCGGGCACAGTCAAAAAAATGAGTAGACCCACTAACACAGAAAGCGACCACAATAATTTGGACTTAAAAGGTGCCGTTGCACTTCCAACCCAAAATATTAATTCATATAAGACCACAAAGAAACCAATAAGCGAAATTATGGTCCCAAATCCACCCAAAAACACGGGCGCTATCCCAAAAACAATTAACAGGTCAACAGGTCGCGGTAAAGGGTTCACGCGAAAAAACATAGAATCACCCAGTATAAACAATAGGACAAACCAAGACAGATCAACATAAAGTACTCAACCTAACAGAACCTTTGACCCCATTGGCAATACACTCTTTTGGGATCATGAAGATCTACTAAACCTACACGGACCGTACCCCAAAAACAAAATAAGACCAGAAATAAACAACGAAACATTCCAATGCGATTCTTTCCTTGAAAATAACACACGGTTTATTTTAGAAACCGTTGAACTTTTAGAAAGCGTAGAGTTTAACGAATTTATAAATAAAAAAAAAGGAAAGATTCTTTAAGGAAAGGGAAAAAAGGGCAAACAATTTAGGGTTCAGGCTAGATCCGCCGGCAAATAGCTCATTTTAACATAGAAAGAAAATAATCAAACCAAATGTCGAGAAAAATAGAAATGAATCTCATAACAGGCATTCGGTCCAATTTGACTTAAGAGAAAAATGACAGGAACATAGTCACAATAATATTGAAAATCGTAGTAGATTGAGAGATAAAAATTTAAAACTACATAACTCTGATGACAGTGAATCCTCAGAGGACAGAAACAAATCAAACCAAAACAGAGCACGTAGACTCTGGACAACAAATAACAGGTCAAACAGACGTGCACGAATACGTGTTGACAACTCAGACTCAGATTACGAATTCGATAATCAGACAAATAACCGAACAATCCAAGCAACTTATTTTCCTTTTGGCATGATACAAACGCCGTTCCAAATTATGAGCAGCTGGCCAATGAAATTTCGAAACAATAAAGAAGATAGTCCAACGCATTTCTTGGAGGAATTAAAAAGATTCAAAAGGGGTTAAAAAATAAACAACCGTGACATTTGAGAAAATTTAGATGCACTATTAATTGAAGACGCAAAAGATTGGTGCGAAATAAATAAAAATTCCTGGAGATGTTTATCTGATTTTTTCGAAGATTTTAAAAACGCGTATACCGACAAAAGATTTTCTGAGGAAATTAGGCAAAAAATTAAATTGTATAACCCACAAATAAATCAAGACATCCATTCGTATTTAACAGAAATTAGAAAACTTTTCACTAAACTCTACCCTAGAAAAAATTTGGAATGGGAATTACGTAGAACTTATGAAAACCTCAGAATAGAATACAAAATGTATATAAAAAGAAACGATTTTGAAACTTTTGAACAATTAGAGTGTTTGGGTTAAGAATGGGAAACTGAGCTAGCCAAGTCGAAAATTCGAGGGCAAGTGCTAAAAATTACCAAACCAAAAATAGAGGACAGAATAGAACAAAATAGTACATTATGCAACAAGGGGCAAAAGTAGAAGATTTTTCCCGCGGGTGAGTTTACTGCCCGAACGAGAATATTGTTCCAGAGGGTGCGTTTACTGCCCGAGCGAAGCGAGGGCAGTAACTTTCTGTTAAAGAGGGATAACTGAGGGATAACTTTCTGTTAAATACGAATGGATGTCTTGATTTATTTGTGGGTTACACACAAACTGCCCGAGCGAAGCGAGGGCAGTAAACGCACCCTCTGGAACAATATTCTCGTAAGGGCAGTATAATCACCCAAGGGAAAAATATACTTTTGCCTGGTGTTGCATATAGTATTTTATTCCACTCTCGACTGAAAGTCCACTTTTTGGTCCTGAAAAGCGGGCTCGAAACAAATTCGCATTCTAGAGAGATTTTTTGAAAATTAAAAAAAAAATTCGAAATTTTGAATTTTTTGAAAAATTTGAATTTTTTGAACATTTTGAAATTTTTTGAAATTTTTGAACATTTTGAATTTTTGGAAAGAAATTTTGCCCCGATAAATTTTACTTTTGCCCCGCTAAGTTTTACTTTCGCCCCGCTAAATTTTACTTTTGCCCCGCTGATTTTACTTTTGCCCCGCTAATTTTACTTTTGCCCCGCTAATTTTACTTTTGCCCCGCAAAAATATTTTTCGGAAAAAATATGTTACTTTCGCCCCGCTTATCAGGGGCAAAAGGTGGGTTTTTCGGTCGGGTGTGGAATAAACGTAATAACAGTAGTGGGGGTGAAAATAATCTGGAAAATAATAAAGATGACAAGAAGGGAAATAATAATGGTCAAAATAATAAAAAAACGGTTATCAAAACCAAAATTACGAGGGTATAAAACAATACAAAAAAAGATTTCGATTTGGATCTCCATTCCAACCTTTTCCTAACCAATACCAACAAAATATCAGACCTAACTTCAGATCTAGATTTCCACCTGGTTTACGATCAAATTTTCAACCTACATTCCAAACAAATTACCAACCTAGATTCCATAACAATAGACACAGATATCCATATAACCCCTACCACAAAATGTTACCAATGTTTAATGAAATATCTTTGGGTTCAAATCAAGGTCAAAGCAACCCAATGATTGAATTCCCCACAGAAAAATCGGAAAATAACCCAGAAGATAGTAATAGTAAACAAGATTTTCAAAAATTAAACTACGGCAATAAAAATCAAAAACCAATTAACAATAACAAGGACTCCAAAGAAAAAAACAAGTTCTAACTCAGACAAAAACAGGACAATAAAACAAACGTGAACGAAAACACAAATAATTCAAATTTTTATCATTGTGGTTTAACAGGTCATTTTAAAAGAGAATGCCCATATTACGCGTATAACCAGGGAAACTGGAGGGGCGGGTATTAGAATCACAAATAGTACAACCTAATACCGAAACGCCAGAATTGGTAAATTCGGATAAGGATGAAATAACGGAAACACGTTTTCATCTAATGACAAAATTCGAAGGTAGCTTATTTCGAATTTTGGTAGATACAGGTGCCACACGTTCGTACGCTGGCAAGGAATTGCTGGAAAAAATGCAGAATTCCAAATATTCAATTTTTGTACCCGTTGCGCGAAAATTAGTGGTCGCGAATGGAGAAACAGTCGATATAATGGGACAGGTAGTAATACCAATTATAATAGGAAAAAAACGAAACACCTAATCTTTAGGTTAGTCCCAAAATAAAAATCCGTAGGTATTTTAGGAACAGACATGATAAAATCCTTACGGATGACCCTAGACTATGACTCAGAAACTTGGTGGTTACCAGGGAGTCTCCCTACACACTATCCTATGGAAGCACACCCAAATGCTTTACCCCTCCCAATAATTAATAACAAAAACGAAACTAAACTTAACACCAAAGTTAAAGAAATTAAGGAAAGGAAAAATTTAAATATTAGGGATAAACCATTAGCTAAAAAATAAGAAAATAGGAATTCAGATAGGAAACCGAAATTCGGAGGTAGCATTAACCTCAAAAGCACAAGAGTGCTTAACAAGAGTAACCCAGCTTTAAAAGATAGCGAAATCCCCCTAGTACCTATCAATCCTAACCTATCCCAAAAAACCAAAAACGCCCAAATTCCTGTGACAAATCCTACGAAAAATATCCCAAGCTTAATAAGCATCCCCACGAGCAACAAATTCCAACCCCTAGAGAGCATCCCCACCCAAGATACTAGCGACAACTCAAGCATAGAAGACTCATATAATCTAGGTAAACCTAGAATTAGGAAGAAAAATAAAGTAAATTAGTTAGGAAAATTTTTTATAATAAAAAATACCAGGAAAAATATAAGGATAGCGACAGTAACCTTTGGAATAACAAAAAAAGTTACTGATCAAAATAAAATAGGAAAGAAACCTCAAAAAGCCAATGAGATATCAGAAATTGATAACAGAAATCAATGGGTAAATTTTTGAAATAAAGCAATTAAATTAAATAATATTACGGATAGTTTAGGAAAAATGGATGAACAAAACAATTATTCGCCAGAAATTTGCGAAGGCACTGTTGTACACAAGGGAAAAGAACACAGAGCAGGCCATTTAACAAAACATAAAATTGATGTGCAGGGCCACGACCCCATAAAACAGCGATACTACCACGTGAGCCCTAAAATCCAAGAAATAATTTATCAAACAGTTAATAAATTATTAGAACAGGATATAATAGAACCCTCCTGCTCTGATTGGTCTAATTCTATAGTTATGATAAAAAAGCCAGGGAAATACTATAGATTCTGTTTGTATTTCAGAAAGGTTAATAATGTTACTAAAAAAGACCTCTACCCAATCCCACTCATGACAAAAATATTAGACACTTTAAGACCAGCAAAATTCATTTCCAAAATTGACTTAAAATTAGCCTATTTACAAATACCATTAGACGAAAACTCAAAACCAATAACAGCATTTCACAGTCCCTGGAAAAGGCACGTACCAATTTAAAAGGATGCCATTTGGTTTAACCAATGCTCCAGCCACTTTCCAGAGACTTATGGACAAAATTATTACTCCAGACCTAAAACCAAACGTTTTTTGTTATTTAGACGACATAGTGATTGTGACTCAAAATTGTGAAGACCATTTAAAATATTTGAATATTGTATTAGATCAAATAAATTATGCAAATTTAACGATCAGCCCGGACAAATGCGATTTATCCGACACTTTGCTGAAATAATAGAACCAATAAACAGATTAACTAAAAAAGATAAACCATGGGATTGGGGATTACAACAAGATGAGGCGCAGAATCTCGGTACCCGGCATCCGAAAAAGAATGCCTAGCGGTAGTTTGGGCTATACGAAAATTTAGGCCATACTTAGAAGATTACAGCTTTAAAGTAACCACGGACCACTTAGCGTTAAAGTGGCTCCATTACCTGAAAAATCCCACTGGTCATTTAGCCAGGTGGGAATTCGAATTATTAGAATATGACTATGAAGTCATATATCGTAAAGGTAGTTCAAATTTCGTCCCTGATGCTCTCTCGACATCAGGAGAACGAGCAAAAAATATAGCATTTGCGTTAGCTTGTACAGTAGAGAAACCAAAAGCGGACGTTAGCGACAAAAAAGACGACTGGTACTCTACTAAAATCAGACAAGTGACAAGAAGACTGGAAGAATTTGAAAAATGGCGAATCAGAGATTCGCAACTCTATTTTTACAGAACTGAACCACTAAAATCTACTTCTTACCTGACTCTAACCCATGGAAACTCGTCGTACCTAAAAAATTATGACACCAAATTCTAAAAGATAACCACAATGAGATACAAGCAGGATACTTAGGTCCCGAAAAAATGCACGCGGGAATTTCCGAGTACTACTTCTGGCCAGGGATGTATTCGGAGATAATCAAATACGTAAACCGTCCGTTACCGATTTCAAAAAAGAGAAAGGATCAATATTTATTAGTTTTTGTGGATCTATTCACAAAATGGGTAGAGATAATCCCGATAAAAGAAGCTAACGGGATCACAATAGAGTCGGAATTTTATAAGCGTGTAATTTCGCGTTGGGGAACACCGCGGATCTTCCACACTGATAATGGCACGGAATTCGTCAACAAAACGTTAAGAGATCTAACCGAAAAATTCAGTATCAGACATACTAAAACACCAAAATATTACCCCCAAGCCAACCCAACAGAACGTTATAATAGGACAATGAAGCAAATTATTAAAACCTATCTAGATAACGATCATTCCGCCTGGGACGAACACATAGACGATTTTTAGTTTGCATTAAACACTAGCAAAAATTCGTCAACCCAATTCACCCCGGCATTCCTAAATTTAGGTCGCGAATTAGAACCAATTCAGTCGCTCCGAAAAAATATAGAAAATTATAGCAATATTAAATTTCCAACCGTCGACAAATGGACCGATAGACGAACAAAGTTACAAATCATTAAGAGGAAGTTCAGAAAACCCTAGACCAAGCAAATAATAGACAGGCCAATAATTATAATTTAAGAAGAAGACCAATAGAATTTAAAATAGGAGATAGGGTTTTAAAAAGGGTAACCGAACTATCAAATAAAGCGGATAAAAAGTCAGGAAAACTATACGACCAGTACGAAGGTTCCTTCATTATTAAAAAGACAATTTCCCCAGCGATTTACGAATTAAAAAATACTAATGGAAAAACCACTGCAAAATGGAATATAAATGATTTTAAATTAGAAAATGTAAATACAAATAATGGCACATAGACGTCCCAAATATTTTAGAAGTTTAGTATAGATTATTCAAATTGATAATGGCAAAATGGCAAAGCACCAATGGCATTAAGGACACAAACGAACCAAAAAATTCAAAACTGACTCAATCAACCCGAAATACCGGAACTCATTAGATCTTAAGAACAAAAAGACAGTAGAAATTTTTATTTTCAGCAAAATGGAAATATCCAGATGCAGCATGTGCAGAAACCAAATATTCGAGGTCAACATAGCCAAACACAGAGAAAATTGCCCGGCAATTAACTGGCTGCGATTAAGAAGACTAGGCATAAAAGAAAAAGACATCAAATACCATCCCCACCGCCACATAAGACAAATGATCCCAAAGGATACAAACCAGAGTCTCCAACAAAACTTCGTAACCATGGAAGAAGAAGAACTAGAAGGAGCCGTGGGCGGATACCTAGATTGGGCACCGGCACCAGAAGACAACTGGGAGCAGTACCCAACATGGAAGGATTACGAAGGAGGATACAGAAAATCATCAAACCAAAAACCAAAAACGGAAAGACTACAAGACACCACAGAGCTACAGATAAGACTCTTCGAGCTGAGTTTGGAATGCACAAAAGAAGAACACCGTTTTTACATAGAACTACAGGAGAAATTCAACCAAAAAGCTAAGGAACTGGAGAGGGAGGAAATTGAAAACCAAAAAAAGCGCAGACAACACATAGAATACGAAAGAGACCTTTCTTGGCGCAACACCGTTATCATGACGGAAGCCCTAGAAAAACAAAGATAAGAAAAAGCAATCATACAGGAAATTAAACAGCAAGAAGAGGCCAGAGCTATTGCGGAAGAATGGCGCCAATATAAAAAAAGAGAGATGAAGAATTCAAAAGAATGATCACCGAAATGAAAAAACATCAAGATGAAAAGAAAGATAACTGAACTCAAAAGGGCTAAAAACAAAAACAACTACCTCCTATCCATTCCTTATTACTCATTCCATACAAAAATTGTTTTATGAAACAAGTTTATTTTTTTAACTAATCTTCAAGTTACATTGTTTTTCTCTCTCAATGACTTGAAATATTCGTCGGTCTACTGTCATCATAACTAAATCGCTCAAATGAAACAGAATTGTACCTAAAATGTGCAAATAAACCAAATTAACCCAACCAGAAGCCAACTACTAATCGAGAATACCACGCCTTTTCAAAATACCCTCAAAGGAGGCCTAGGGCACTTTAAATGCCAATTTTGCGAAAAAATGATACCAAAACCAGTTTATATAGCGCACGACTCGCTTTGTAATAGCAGACCTTTCCGGTATAGACGAAATTACACAACTCCACACGAAAACGGGTAAACATACGTACAGGGGGGGCTGGGAATATATTAACGGACGAATCCAATACTTACTCAATATTTACGCTACTGCAACCGAACTCCAAAGAAAAACAGACAAAAGAACTATAGAACTGGAATTACACATCGATTCCCAAACTAGCCTAGAACTGGAGAGGGAACTCCACCCAATTTCTGGCATACACCCGAACCATAGCGGGGGAGGGAACGAGAGAATAGGAACCTAAAGCACAAAATTATGGAATACATAACCTTTTAAACAACGAAACATAATTTAAATTTAGCAAAAACTTTACAACTCCAGACTCAAACAGATAAATTCACCCACTATGAAACCAAAATATAATTATTGACTTTTAGGGACTATATGAAGCGTAGACAAAGACATAACAAAAACTTCAGGTATGCACCCAAACCCCCAGGGGGGGGGGGGG
>CAKNWT010076839.1:0-10570 GCA_932066315.1 Andricus coriarius | reverse complement strand
AAAATTTTTATGAAGAATGTTTAGGAAACAATTCCAGATAATAGTAAAGAAGAATTTTTTATTTTATCATGTGTTAAGCGGTAAGTCACATTTGCGGCATGTCAAATTTTCGGCAAGTCATCTTTGCAGCATGTTACAATCCGAAAAATTTAAAGTTCGTAGAAAAATTATCGAGAATTGGCGGTGTCACTTAAATTATTTATATAGCCAATCACAGCGGCCCTTCCCGCACCACATGAGACGTTGGTAAATGGAAAAGAGTAGGGGGTTTGAGGTACAATATTTCTGTGACATTTGGCAATTTTTTATTTTTTATTTATATTTATGTCTTATTCTAAATGAGAGATGACGCAATATGACTTACCGCGAGTGTGACATGGTGCAAGTCTGACTTGCTTAAATGTTACTTGCCGCTGGTCACTCTACCCGACCTCGCTTCTCGGACAATTTATGTTTGTTGATATAATACTTGATTTGCGTAGATAAGTGTTGAAAAATTTAGTTTTAAAAGTATGAAGGCAATTTTCAAACCAGTTTATCGCAATTAATTAATGAATAAATAACTTAAGTGCTTTTCTGATCCGATCCGAAAATTTCGATCCAGGTCTTGTGCACTAAAGGCATATCGCACTTCCGGCTGCGTAGTGGAGTTATATGGTATTTAAGGTTCCGCACCGGAGTAATTTAGCACTTTCCGATGTGCAGTAGAATTATGTGGCATGTGTAGCTGCGTACTAGAGTAATGTTGCACTTCTAGTTATGCAGTAGACTCCTGTGGTATTGAAGATTGCGCACTAAAGTTATGTCGCACTTCCAGGTGCAAAGTAGACTTTCTTGGCACTTGTGATTGCGCACTAGAGTTATGTTGCACTTCTGGCTGGTCAGTATAATTCTGATGCATTTATGGTCACTCAGTAATGTTATGTCGTACTTACCGATGCAGAGTAGATTTCTGTTGCATATGTGGATGCGCACATGTAGAATTCAGTCACCCTTTTTTCTACAAATGTAAGACCAAAAAAATTGGAAATTTCTTAGAAATGTCGCCCGTTAACAATAATACCATTTTCCTTTTCTTCAAAGCATCCCGCTGTCATAAATATACATACTTCGATTTTCTTGAAATGTAAACTTTGGATTTATATTAATTAATAAATAAAGTCCGTCACTCTACTATGTGGCCGTATTCATCAAACCTCAGTAGTGGCCGTGGGCTGATCCCGCGCTGACCACTACTACTGAAGGTCTCCGCACGCAGAGTGCGATCGGAGTAGCATAAGTCCTCACCGCCATTCTTTTGAAGGCCAAGGTAATTCGAACGAATTTAAACAAGTACGATTTACATTCTCTCTCCCGAATCGAGGGTTGTGGTCCCGAACACCTGCGTGGAAATTCAGTCTCCCTTCTCAAAGTGAAAGTTGTCGGTTAACGCTTGTATTCGGTCTCATCCTTTCTTGTGAGTTAGCACATTGCATACGAGGCCCTGGGCAAGTTCATTGGGTGCTGGCGGCCACAAACCTGGCCGGGAACTGGAAGTTGGGTATAACTGGAAACTACTGGCCGAAGTGACGGCCGGAAGTGGATGGTCGCACGGACTTCCAATAACCCTGTGAGCTAGGAGTGGGTCGGTCCGGTAGTCAGGGGCCCCACGGGTTATAATTGGTACTATGCTTGGGATTCCTTTGTTTCTTTCCGGTAGATGCCAAGGAAGCTTCTGAATGCTCAACAGCGAGCCAAACAGAAAAAGGAGCGAATCCAAGACGAAGAGCGCGAAATCGCTCTATTGAGGATGCCCGGAGGGCTGTCGAAGAAGCCGTGCTGGAGCCTTTACCAAGGAAACCAAGGAAACCAAGGAATCCCGGATTGACCACCGAGCAGGAGGAACATTTGGTGACGATCCGCGTGGAAATACATCGAGTGACCTGGCCACTACCCCCCTTCGTTCACAACTTAGATTGGTCGTTTCCACAGTCTCCACCATCTCATCCAACTGTCAAGGTGTTTAATGAACCCCGCACGACAGATCCCAGCACCCACACCGAAGATCCCGGGCTGACAGAAGCCGCGGATTTATCTACTCAAACTAATTCAGGCAAAAAAGGTAAGCTGGGCAAGAGCCATGCCGACGAAACCTATAAGGAAGTCGAGCCAACAGTAGCCTGCTGAGAGATAGCCAAACTTCGATCTCTCACACCAGAAAGTCATTGGTCACTTGGACATGACCTTGAGCTTACCCTAAGCCAAGGAAAGTACCTTGATAAGATGAGGATGTTATAAGTTAATTTAATACCATGTTTGAAATCTTCAGTAATGATGTTGTAGGTACAAAATTAGAAGCATAGTGTAGTTTGGAGTTCGTCTTTTACCGCTGATATCCTTATACAGCGGTCGCGAGCATTGGAGGTGACAAAAGTCGCCTCTGGATGCTTTCTTAGGGCTACCATCTGCCACTTCACAGGGTTTTAGTCACTTGCTTGCTGATGGATTAGAAAGTTTCTAACAATGCGACAGGTATTTAATAAAACCGCCTTCTGAGCTGCTTCCAGCACCCTACTGAGCCCTAAATTTTCAAGGTGTTCAGTGCATCTTGCGTGCACGTTGCCTGTAGCCGAAATCACAATAGAATGAATAGATGCATGTTTCACATTCTTTCATATTGTCTTTACTTCATACCTGAGCTCACTATACCAATGGATCGGATTCCATGATTTGTAACATCCCAATATAAGATGTAATCTTCGTTTTCTAAAACAGACATTGAAATTTATCTATAGAAAGGCATCCATTCTGTTAAGAGTCCCAGGTTTAGGACAAATGGTTGATGTATAATGCCCGACACATCATTATATCTATGCGTATATTCTCTTTGATCCATTACGCGACAACCATCAATAATGTGCTGGATGGATTCGTTGGTATCTCCACATAATCGGCAGCAGCCAACCACGTCTTGATGTAGCACGTGTTTGCGATAATTTCAGGTGCTGACAACCCTGTCCTGAATTGCAATGACGAATCCTTCCGTTTCTGGATACAGGACGCCCTTTCACGGCCAAAGATTTGATGCTTTACTATCCATTTCATGTTGATCTAACGTTTTGGGGTGCGGGCCGTGGATGGCTTTCTGCATCCATTGCGTTTCAAATTCGTGTATGGTTTCTGTCCTGATATTCAAGGCCTCCTCTGAGGATAAATTCAAGGGCGTGTAGTGAAGATCTTAGACCGGGAGCTGGGTAGGTTCCCGTGTGCATTAATATGTCTAAGAAAAAAAGAGTGATTCTTATGTATTTTGAGCTGCTAAATCCGAATATGTTGGTCCTTTTTGTGAAAAAATGGTACGTTTTGTTTAAATCGCAATTGTTTAAGCAAATTATGACCAAACGATTTTTTCAGCCAGGACAATGATTGTATCATTTGTGCAAAAAGAACTGACGTGAAGCTGTACATTTTACATTACTTCGATGGTTTCTCTGTTACCAAATACACAATGCGTGGCCCCTAATATTAAACCGAATTATAATTTGAAGGATTATTGTTTAAAGTTAATGCTCTTTAAACAAATATCATGCTGTAAAGTATAGAAGCGTTCGCGTGCGCGAGTCGCATCGTCAGACTCGCGGCGCGCTTGACGCTCGGGGCTCGCTTTTCGCAGTAATTAGCAGCGAAAAGCGCTCACTTCGGAGGGCGCGGACTTGAACTTAAGGGACACGGACTCAACTTTGAAACACATCAAGATGTTGGGCTACTCTTGAAGAATAAGATGGTTCTTTCCTAATCAAAAAATATTAATTAGTTAAAAAGTTATTGGCATCCAAACTTAGCAAAAAACGTCGAATTTTCGTGCTTCGAAAATTTATAACTTTGGAAATATGTATTTTACAAAAAAATGACAAGAGACATTTTCTTCCTAAAGTGGGCTAAATTATCTAAAAAAAATTGTCCTGGCCGAAAAAATCGTTTGTTTATAATTTGTTTAAGCAATTGCGATTTAAACAAAACGTACCATTTTTTCACAAAAAGGACCGACATATTCGGATTCAGCAGCTCAAAATACATAAGAATCACCCTTTTTTTTCTTGGACATATTAATGCACACGGGAACCTACCCAGCTCCCGGACTATCTGCTTTACAGATGGTTTTGTTTAGCGCAACATCTTGCTTGCTGTTAGAGTAGTCTCGATACTGTATAACTTTTGACTCAACCCGTTTCTTGACATCTACAATGCCCCTAACCCCTCTATGTCGTAGTAGAACTACCTCTTCAATCGCTGAATCACTGTAGTGCATTCGGTGCTTCGTCATTTCTACGCGGGCGGTTCTGTTTAACCTTTCAAGATCGGTGTTAGACCATTTGACGAGTTCAAAAGATTACGTGTGGACAGGGATGGCATAGGCTTTTCTTAACTATCGTATGCTGAATACCCTTAGATTCGAGAATACCTAGGTATTTATATGACTCGCTCTCAGCCATTGCCCCAATGTCATTCTCGAATTCGTTCTCTAGCTCTGCGGTCCCTAATTTCCCTTTGGTTAAGTGCACTATTCTGCCTTTATCCGTTCCGAACACCATGTGGATATCATTGGAAAACTGCTTTGTCACATTGATCACTTACTGCAGTTTCTGGTCCGAACTAACGTATAGCTTTAGATCGTCCATGTATAATCTATGCATGATCATCAATGGGTCACTTGATGACCATCCTCGTGGTCATGTATTCGAAA
Organism: Andricus coriarius; assembly: GCA_932066315.1. Lineage (NCBI taxonomy): Eukaryota > Metazoa > Arthropoda > Insecta > Hymenoptera > Cynipidae > Andricus > Andricus coriarius. The sequence goes on along the minus strand of CAKNWT010076839.1, from coordinate 5,847 downwards.
CCCATGAGACATGCTATTTAATTTTTTGCTAAAAGGGTTCAACGCGAAATAGAACCACAGTGAACTGAAGGAGTCTCCTTGCAAGTTACCCATCGTAATGCGTATTAATCTAGTTATTCTTGGTTTTTTATCAAACAACTTGATTCTTGCACCCCAAAGCAACATCGCACGACTTAAAAAAACCTGTTGTTTAATCTACATTGCTCGGTCTTCCCAAATGTGTAGATTGGTCCTGATGTCCTGTACCTTAGCGATAAGATCTCTTAGTACGACTTTTTTATATGAGGACCAATTCCTTATATTAGCACCAATTCCTCTTTCATTATGGTATCAAACTTGAAAACTGATTTTATTTTAAGGGTTTTTTATGGGCGTTTTTTACGAACAACTCGAACTGACCCAATAAAAAGATTTTTCAAATCAAATTTTTGAGTTATCTTGAAAAAGGTGAGAGATACGCGAAAACTGACCAAATTATCAAGTTTTTCTTAAGGGGGACCGTCCTCGGCCACCCCGACTTAAAGTAGTAAACAGATTTTCAAAATTGAAAAAAAAATTAATTTAGAATTATTTTGAAAACGGTCAGAGAAACTTGAAAACTGATTGAATTTTGAGGGTTTTTTTATAGGCGTTTTTTTAAACAACTCGAACTGACCCAATAAAAATATTTTTGAAATGAAATTTTTGAGTTTTCTTAAAAACGGTGAGAGATACGCGAAAACTGACAACATTTTCAAGTTTTTCTTAAGGGGGACCGTCCTCGGCCACCCCGACTTAAATTAGTAAACAGACTTTCAAAATAAAATAAAAAATTAATTTAGAATTATTTCGAAAACGGTCAGGAAAACCTGAAATAAAATTAAATTTTCAGGGTTTTCTGAAGGAGATAGTCCTCGGCCACCCCGAAATAAACCAGTAAACATATTTTAGAAATTAAGAAGAATCTATATGAACTTTTGAAAATTACTGATTCACTGATTCACTAGTGTCAGTCACGAGGCATTCCTCTCGCCGAGTGGCGGTGGCCTGGTGTAGCGTTTCTGCTTGCGACTCCGCTGCTATGGGGTACGAATCTTTTGACTAGAAACATTTTTTTTAGATAATTAAAAAGTTTGAATTACGTTGATTAGAATTTATCGCTATAACCTTTATTTTAAACACAAACTACATCATATCAAAATAGTTCCCACTTTCAATATTACATGAAGAAGCTTGAAAAAATAAGATTATATATTATTCTATAGTATATGAAATACATATTCTTGTTTTACTAGCAGTATTTTCGTCACTTTCCATGATTTTTTCGATTTGAAAACACTAACGTTTTACCAAGAACAACCATGGAAAGAATGAGTTTACGTGGTTCCGGTTTTCCTGGAACCACGGGGAAAAATCAGTTTATTAATAATTGTTGATTAATAATGTAGTAATAATTATTAATTAATAGTTATTCATAATTATTATTTTATTAAAAATGATTAATTTATTAATTTAATGGAAAAATTATTTGGGATTCTTATTATGTAAAAAAAAATTTCGAGCTAAAAGATACAAACCCCACAGCAGCGGAGTCGCAAGCAGAAACGCAATCACCAAGCCACCGCCGCTCGGTGAGAGACGTGCCGCTTGGCTGACACTAGTGAATCAGTGAATCAGTAATTTTCAAAAATTCATATTTTCAAAACCGGCCCCACTAACGAAAAACCCGTGACAGGTGTTTAATGAAATTCGATAATCTTTCGAATCATGCTTACGCGACCGCAATTTGAATTTCGACCCTCAAGGTCTTCCCTTGTGAGATAGGTGGAAACTGTCCAAATGTGCACGGTTTGATGAAGGTCGGCAACCACCCCGAATTGACATAGTAAAGTATAGTAGAGATTAGGGTGGTTCACAAAAAAGATGTTTTTGTTTTTCAGCGGCCGTATCGCGACAGTTTGTTTATTTGGGTGAGAAAATACTCTCCTAATTTCTTCAAATTTAAAAAAAAATTGTTTAGAGGTGTGCGAGCATCAAATGTATGTAAAAAGTGAGATTTTCATAATTTTCAATTTGTTTAAATACATATATTAGCTTCAGAGAAATATCTTATGAATGAAAATGGTAGCTTATACAAAAGAGAAAATTATCATTTTGTGTCTTTCGAAAAAAAAGTTATTTGGCAGTGGTAAAAGTCGCAAAAATTATGATGGCTGTAGAAACGACAAATATAAGAGCATAATTTTAACCCTAATTTTTTTGTTTATAGATTCGAAAATTTTGAGACGTGCCCCATACAATAGGGAAAAAATATATAATAGATATGAGATAGAAATTTAATTTATAGCGCGGCTCGCTTCGCTCTCGGTATTTGAATTTCCCCCACAATTGCGCCCAGATCTTTCAAAATTTAAGGTCAAATCATCGACAACTGTAATTATTTGGTGATTGTGAATTCTCTTTTGTTAAAGCTCCTTTGGCTTTAACGAACACATTCTTATCACGGATCTCGTGGTTCGATTTTGCAAAGTAATGTACAAATTTTATTTTTCATTATTGCTTTAATATTTGCTCCTTATTTTGCACTAATTTTTATTCTCAGCTACCCTGAAAAATCTATCATTTCAATAAATTTATATTATCACAAATTATAATATGCGTTGGTATTGAAACATACGTATTTTCATTATCTTGTTTTGATAATTATGAAAAAGTGTGCATCCTGTACAAAAAATATTGTTATTGTACATATGTAGATATAATTCAGACGAAAAATTTTTTTAAGTAAAAAGTTATTGTAGCTTGTGTCGTTTTTCCAAAAAGTAAATTTTTGATTCATTTTTATGAAAAGAGTTTGTAACAAATTTGTCGATCTTTTCTGGTTAAACAACTCTTGTCCTTGACAAGGTTTGGGAACAGGGGTCCATATCATCTCACATGCGGAAAGCCTCTCTGCGGCATGTCACAACTGCGGCATCTCTACCTAGCGGCATCTCTCACTAGTGGAAAGGGTTTCGACCAATATTATTTCTGTGGCCAGTCACAGGGGTACCTTCCGCCCCCCCCCCCCACGAGATGTTGGAAAAGGGGTAGGGGTTTGACCAACATTATTTCTTTGGCCAGTCACAGGGGTGCGATGAGACAAGCAGAAGAAATGTCAATTTCACTGTAAGTAATGCCGCGCGGGAGAGAAGCCGCAGTTGTGACATGCCGCAGCGAGAATTGCCGCATGTGAGATGGCATGGCCCCAATATACATGGTATATTGCAGCACTCCCTCCCGACAAAAGCGTACAATCTAATTATTTATTAAACTACGTAACCTGAACAGGTACAGTTTTTATCTTAATCATCAAGAAACAAAAGAATTGTTTTATGAAGCAGCTTTCGTCAGGACACTCTGGATGTTGGTCAATCTCCACTTCAGGCAGTTTTATCTAAAGGCAAATAGGAATCAAACGTTTAATATTATTTTAGTTAGTTTATCATGCCATCATTTATTTTTATCATACACGCTACTCGCGCAGCAACATCCGTCCCTGCTTTTGCGCACGCGTCACCTGTCTTCTTCGTTTAACAGCAACTATCTCTCTCTTTCTTTTCGCGTTCGAGTATGTTTCTTTGTGCTTGTTGAAATGCGACAACGACGGCCTTCTTTATGTTTCTTAGATTCTTCTAGAAACTGAAGAATTTACCAAATTTATCTACATCACGTGAGCCGTGAATATGCTCAAACCTTCGATTTTAATGAATGACTCTACTTTTCTTTTAGCGTTTAATTTACTTTTATTCACTCCGCGACAATTGTAGGTTTTACACAAAATGAACGAATTTCACAAAAAAAAAAAGATTCTATTTGATTTTAATAGAAACTCACTACCGACGCGTACACGTACTCACTAGTACACTCACGAGTACAAACACACGCGAGAAGCTAGAAAAACCAACCTCTCCACAGTCCTTGCATGTGTGTATTTTTTCCCCCCTTGAGTCCTTTCTTTTCCGTACAGTCACACAAAGAGATTTTATCTTACAACGCACACGCGGTCGCGAGAAAATGGCGAGAGCCGCCCTTCTTTTCCCTCGTTCATTCGCTGTTCTTCCTTTTTTTCCCACTTTCACAACTACACTGATTGCGCAGTAGAATGCGTATCTGTGCCCATAACCTCTTGGAATGGGCTAAAGGTGCAGAAAAACAACTACAATGGAATAGTGAAAAGACAAAGAACATTATTTAATGAATTCAATAGTACAACTCTCCTTGACAAGGTTCAACGACAGACCATCATGACGACAGACTAAAGGCCCTATGCATCAACCATCATGGGCCCTATGGCAAAAACGGAAGTAAGCTCTAGGTCGCCCGTATAGTTGGCGCTTGAGTCGCTCAATATACATGGTATATTCCAACATTTTACGATTGAAAAAAAACTACTCGCCCTTTCTAAAAATTATAAATAACAAATTTGTACATCCTCTTTGAGTGTGACAAGCTTGGCTATTTTTTTTCTTTCCTTGCGTCGTTTTCCGAAATATTAAATTTTTTTATTTTTAATGTCATTTTTTACGATTAAAACAAAAACTAAGCGTCCTATCGAAAAATTGTTGATGAAAAATTTCTAGCTGTTTTTTTGATGAGCAGCTTCTTTCTATTCATTTTTTCTTATAGCTTGCGCCGTTTGTCAAAAATTTAATTTGTTTATTTTTAATGTTATTTTTCACGAATAAAAGAAAAACTACGCATCCTATCAAAAAGTGATTCACAACAAATTTGTACATCTGTTTTGCTTACACAATTTTTGTCTTTTAAACTTTTTTTGTATCTTGCGTAGTTTGAATGAAAAATGAAATTTGTACTTTTTCATTATTTTTTGTACGAAATTTTAATGTTAAGTTTCGTTCGAGGGGTTGACAACTCGACCGATCGGTTGTACACCGACTTCTGAATTCAAGAGACTTCAGGATATTTCAATGACTTTAGAAGATTTCACTGACTTCAGGAGATTTCAAGTGACTTCAGGAGAATTCAAGTGACTTCAGGAGAATTTAAGTGACTTCACGTGACTTGATGTGAATTCAAATCACTTCAGAAATTCCAGGAGATTTAAAGTGACTTCATATGAATTCACGTGACTTCAGGAGAATTCAAGTGAATTTAAATGAATACAGGTGACTTCACTTGATTTCATGTGAATTCAAATGACTTCATGTTAATTCACGGGCGAATCCTTCAGATTTCAGGAAATTTTCGCAGAATTCACTGATTTCAGGAGATTTTACGAAATTTCATTAATTGTACATGCTGTCTATTCATTCAGAAAGATATTCGCTATTCATTCAGAAAAGCTACTTAACTAGCTGCAGCTACACTTCAAGCGATTTCCTGATTTAGAACCGAATATAAAAATGTCATCCATTTAACTTATTTCAAAATTTCCTACGAATGCTTTAATTAAACTGGTAAAATTAGTTAAATCTATACATTTACCTTAAAAAGGCATATTAAATTATTAATTTCAAGACCAACGAGTTAGCAAGAAGAGAGGGATTCTAATGTTATAAATAATATCTTAGCTATAATTTGGCTCGGTACTTTCAAATGAAGGACTAGGTACTGTGCATACATAATCTCTTATATTTGCGTGTAGGTAAGTTACGGTAACACTCTCTGTGTTCAAAGTGTTCGATTTCAAGAAATAACACGGAGAACAATAGTTATTTGTGATACAAGTGCGCAAAGTTGGTGATTGTGTGCAAGTGTGAATTTCGCAGCATAAGCCGGAGGCTCGAAGCATGAGTCGGTGGTTAGCGCACGAGCGAAGCGAGTGTGAAAACGTAGACGAGTGCTTCGAGCCGCAGGCGAATGATG
>CAKNWT010076826.1:0-19595 GCA_932066315.1 Andricus coriarius | reverse complement strand
CCCCCCCCCCATCTCAGGAGGCGGGGAAGGGGGGTGTTTGTTTCAAAAATCGAAAAAATTTTGTGAATAAAACTTACGTATTTCATCAAGGAGAATCTGAGTCTGTGATAAAAAATTGGGGTTCCCATTTGAAATAACAAAGTTACCCCCCTGCCTCCTGAGGAAGATGGGGGGTAAATTTGTTCAAAGTCGCTTTTCCTCTCGAAAATAAAAAGTTTTTATTACGGATATTTTTTCATAGGATGCGTATCTTTTTAGATATTTCGATGTCTCAAGTTTGAAAAAACACCTAGTATATAAAATATAACAGATTAATATATAAAATATATAACATATTAAACAAACAACACAGGGTCCCACAAGGAGCAACTGCCATCTATGAAAAAAATATAATAAAATAAAAAAAATATTAAAATAAATCTATTGCAAAATAAAACTGAGAATTTCGAGACTCAAATTTGCGGTGTGATTAAGGCTTCATTTAATCCTGAAAAAACTCTCATGCAAGTTTTTTCATTACTTCTTAAGTTTAGTTCAAAATAATTCTGAATTTCCACGCATTGATATTTTACACCAGATGACCTGTAATAAGGTACAGCTACATTGTAAATATAAAAAATCCTGTGAAATAGGGTCGAATGAACACCAAATACACCTCCTTTCACATTAACCCCTGGGTAAGTAGATAATTCATGAGTGAGCAACGGCATATTTGAGACACCTGGAGTATAATGTTCCTAGCGATTCTGATAGGGTCTCAGGCGGCGACAAGCGCCAGGTGCTGTGACATACGCATTATTAATAATATATATTAATATATTCACTGTCAGAAAAGCCTTGAAAATTGAAGCACTTATAATGATAAATTTCACTTAGATTTTAGATACTGGTAACTGAAAGTTATTTTCATACCCCTAATAGCACGGAATGTTCCAGGAACGTGCCTGGGAGGTGTAAAATGTCCGCCGCTTGGGAACGTTCCAGGATCGTTTCATTGGGACCTGAGGGAAACCTTCCATTATTGTTATTTTTAACAATAATTATATCGTAAACCGTAAGAGATAGGTGAAAATGGATGTCATTTTTAGTTTTGAGTACCGCATATATTAGCTATAATATGATATCCATATCACAAACGGTCATCGATTTTGACCTATCGCTTACGGTTTACGCGATATTTATTAATAATAATAAAAATGACGGTAATTTAAGTTTGGAACGTTCCATTGGAACGTTCCCAACCGGTGGACAATTAACACCTCCCGGGAACGTTCCGAAAGTGCCCGCGGAACGTTCCAGGAACGTTCCGTGCTTTCAGGGACACTTGTAATTACTAATCCATTTATGAAAGTCCAGTTTATCCTATCACTTATATAGTAAACTACTAGAGGAGAGTACCCAAATATGAGGTACCAACTCTGTTTGATGTGATTTCCGGAATTCTATTAACTGAATTTAAAAGTAAGATAGGCTATTTTGAAGGGAATTTAGTTTACCATAAGGTGCTGAAATGAAAATGTTTGTTTGCTCTGAAAATGTAAAAAATGTGAAAAATTGCTTTTTCCAAACTCGTCAAACTATTCTCATAATATGAGATATCCTGGGAAATCGCTAAAAAAATGAAAAATTAAGTATTATTTTGAATGAAAAACTTTATTGTATGTTTCCGAAGTGTTAATCTACTTTTATTCATATATATTAAGTTTTTGCAGTAGTCACAAACCCATTTGTAAACAGTTTTCCCCGCGCAGTTTTAAATGTCAATTTTCACCCGTAGTACGAATTTAAAAATCCCCTGGCTGGACACCCCCACCTAACTAAATACACGTAAAAATACTTTTGCATATGCGTATAATCCTTTCCTGCACTAAAAAATAGTACTTTTCCTTTTTTATTAAGATAAATAACCTCTAAAGTCCAGCAGCGCTGACGCTGATAACTTTCGCACGTTTGTAGATGTAGAACCACAGGTATCTCATATTATGAGAACCACACCGTACAACTACGCATTTACTACGCCTAACCAGTACAATTAAAAACTTGAACACTATCAATATTTTCCTACTTAGTTATTCAATCCCTATCCCTCCAGGCTGACTTTACTGCTAAATATTTATTTAATACTTAATAAATAGGGTTTAAGGACTTCCCTTCCAAGAACTCGACCACCACCGATTTCACAAACAGTTTGCTCATAATCTTTAGAAGCACAATAAAAAAAGGACTTCTCCACGAAATTACTTTTTCTTTAAGGGCTACAAGTTAGTGATCGAATCAACAGAGTGCGCCATTTAGTTTAGCTAAAACCCCGCCATCTCATATTACGAGAATATATCCCCGGTAAGAAGAGAAGAATAGAGAGAAATTAAGATTTTCAGATTTAAACGAAAGAGTGTGCATTATTTAATTTTTTTGAATGTGCTAATTTTCCATCGGAAGAAGTGCCCAACGAAAGAATAGGTTCATCTCCGGAACCAATTCTTTTCTATTTCCTTAACAATTGCCAGTTGTGTTGAGTTCCATGCAGGCGAACATATTTTACATTTTTTTAATTCCTTTTAATGCGAGCAGTAGACTCACCTCTCCTGGTTATTTTTAATTCCATACTTACATGATGTATTTTCGATTAATTTAATTCTTTCTAATCCGTCTACAAAATTCACGCACTTACATGGTTTCTATTCCTCCGTGTGCAACACAAGTTTGGAAATTTTAATTCCTTCTAATCTGTCCCTTTTTTCTATTTCTCCAACAGACACACGTGTCACATGACAACGATGATGCCAGTCTAACTGAACGGACCGTTGTAAGAACACGCGTCTCTCAAATGTCAAGAAGTAAAATATTATTTTCCCAGTCAACCGGTCTTTTTTCGCGATTGTTTTGTAATTGTTTTTCCGTACACGCTCTATTTAAGTTCTTTTTCAAAATACCATTAAACTATTAACAAGAATCTCTGAAGAATAAGGCAGAATCTAGGTCCAATCAAAAGATAATAATAAAAGTGACATTTCTCCACTTTTTATTTCTCCCAATACGCGTCCATTACATTTTTCTGAGTGGATTAAAAGGAATAGCTTTTGCGGCTTCAAAGTGACATTATTCTCTTTCTTTCTATTCTTTCTTTTGCGTTCCTCCACTTTTTAATTCCTCCCAATACACTTCGATTAAATTTTTCCAAGTCGATTAAAAGGAATAGGTTTCGTTTTTTTTCTATTCGTTGGTGGAACTTTCGATGGAGGAAAATTCACGTATTAATGGGAATTCAGATTCTGAATTTTTTTGAATTCTTCTCTTCTTACTGGGTCATATTCGGGTACTCTCCTGTATTTTTAATTTACATTTGTAAGCAAAGTAAGTATTTTTTATCATAGTCTAAGTCACAGTTATTTGAAACTATAAATTCCACAGAATAATGCCAAGAGAATTCATAATCTCGGCCTAAACCGTAATCGAAAATCCGGTTCCTTTTGTTTGAAAAATTTCGTATGTTCTAACAAGGCCTTAGAAAATAATAAAAATTAATTTCTTTAGTGTACCGTATGTTTCGCTGAATTTATATTTTTCTGAATATTAACCTTCTGATGTTTTTTGAGTGTCGAAATTTAATAAAATAATTTAAAATGTTTCAATAAATATAGGATTTTAAAAACGTGATGCTTAAGAATTTTTGGTCGAAAAATACTAGGTCAGTCGAAAAATTTGGAATTTCCTTATCTCCAAACTTCAAGTATTTCAAAATTAAACTACACGCGTATTTTGAATTACCGTCTGACTGATGCGTACCACAAATGACGCACATTGTTTAACGCCATGGCGGAAGTTTCCTGCCAACCTGCCACATGGTCACATGTCCATAAGAGATAAAATTTCATCCAAGTTTTGAGTGTGGATGCATATCTCAAATATAAAAATATATTATGAATTTGTAGAAGTGAAGGCATCACATTTTTGATCGTCGAGAAAAAGTGAAATTGTGTAGTAGAGTTCTATAATCCTAAACTCTAATCGTCAATGATTCTCTAGAAAATATAGTGTCAAGGTATTTACTCAAAGTTTTTTTGAGGAATTTTACGTGCTTTAAGTGTTCAAGTTGAAAAAATGTGGATGTTTTAAACAATATTCAAATTTTAAGGATCCGGACATATTGTGGAAAGTTTATGTATGATTTATAGGGCATTCGTCTTACTGCATATTAATTTGGAATTGCTTGGAGACCCACTTATACTAGATCAGATTTACATATTAGTAGACAATTTCTAATAATATGCCTATCAAATCTAGTTTAAGTGAACAAATACCTCCATAAGAATCTCGCAGGGTCACTTCTTTTTGGTAGGGTTGTGGAAGGGCAACCCCTACTAGAACACTACGAGAAACTCTACTAGGACCCTCTTGGCCAAATCATTTCGTTACCGACAGGGCCCCCTCTAGTTTCCCCCACTGAAGCTCGAGTAGAAATATCGAAAACGCGTCAGAGCCCTACTAGATCCTTTTCACAGGATGTCTTCAAGACCATAATGTCTGGTTCCATCTCAACAGCTAGACATTTGAGATATACAGACTTCTCTTGAATTTATGGCTGTAGCTGTGCCAAGAGTTGCTCTTGAAGAAAATCATATTACCGTGAATCCGGTGAAACCTTATATAAAGTAATATAAAGAATATATTACATTTTCGGCATGTGCCAATGGCTTTTTACAAAGGATTTCGATGCAAGAGTATAGAAAATTTAATAAAAGCTAAAATATTACCTTAAAATTCACCATTTAATCGGGCACTTGATTACGAGCTGTTTAAAGATGATAAAGGATCTTATTCAAAGCGCTTGTACAATTTATTTAAATAACTCATTTAAATGAGTAATGCTTCCAATACCTAACAAACGCTCTAACGAGTCTTGAGTATTTTCAGAAGGAATCAAATATTTTTGAAGATAAAAAGTTATAAAAAGTCATCATAAATTCTACATGTACTATTATATGGGCTAAATCCTTATATTCCATCTTGTTCACGGACTCCAGATTTGGTTAGCATCAATGACCTATGAGAGACCATTAAAATATAGCCTTATTTTAGATTCACGAGATATTCTTAATTGACTAACAATTCGTACTTTAGTTACACTAGTTTTAAATTGGAGGTACGCTTCTGTGGAACCCAGGTGGCTTAGGTTTTTGAACATCTTATTATAATTCGAGCAAATTACTCCATCTATAGCCTTGCAAAAAAGATTATTTAACCATTTATTGAGAATGTTAGTTTTTACTGCAGAAACCACCCCTGGGCTGGCCCACTGTCTGGACCACGCACATCTCTCGCCTACCAATTCAAGCAAAGATCTCAACTGAGAAGCCCAGTTGAACTCCAAGCTTGAATCACACTCTTAGTCCAACCCACATAGCCTCCTAAAATATATTTTGGGCAATCTATGTTCTTCTATACTAGCGAGGGAGATCCACCAATTATACGCCCTTCTAAATGCTTTAAAGCTGCTTTGATCGATCCCTGTTTCCACCCTTATGAAGTGACTGGGAGTGTTCCTAGGCCAATAAAACAGAGGTTTAAAAAATCTGTTTTTAATAATTTTGATATCCTCCAGATATCACAGACCCCAGATTTCTGCCCCTTACAGAGCAGTATCATCTAAAAGTCCACTCAAAAGAGCTATAATCGCATCCCATGAGTAAACTTTACTTTTATTTAGGATGCCACACACTTTGTACACAGCGAGAGAAAAATTTTTAACGAAGAAGTCCTTGGCTTTTTTAAATTTGCCAGAAGCCGAAAAGGGAACCCCACGATAAATATAGGCATCGAAGAATTCAAGCGTGTCGGTATTATTCCATTTGAGAGGCCCTAATTTTTGTAATTGACCAGATTTACGGAAAGGAACTATTTTTGTATTTTCTGGATTAAGCCTGAGACCATTAATGGCACAATGTTCTTCTAGGATTTTTAGTTTATCCCTAACATCATGCCATGATATAGAAAAAATTACAATGTCGTCCGCAAACAGGAGCATAATCAGGGATCGACCAGTGGACAGTTTCGCTTCCCTCGCCTCTTTCGTAATAAAGAATTCAATTATATTAGCTATACACATAATTTAAGAAAGTGGACTGAGACTGTCACCCTGCAGGACCCCCTGCGTCACTTCGACTCTCTCTGAGTAAGAGCTGCCACATTTGACCTTCAAGTTGGCGTTTCCATACAGAGAACGCAGAATTCTTACAAACTTTCCACTAACGCCTAGGGCATGAAGCTTGTTCCAAAGTTCCTCGTGACTAACGGAGATGAATGCTCGTTTGAAATCCTCGAAAATAACGAATAGGGGATCTTTTTTATCAGAATTAAAATACATACCCTGCACGGAGTCAAAAGTAAACAAGTGGTCTCTACACCCCTACCTTCTCTAAAGCCGGCTTGTTCCTTTGGGAGTATGTTACTTGTGTTAGCCCACACCGACAATCTGGATAAGGGCGCATTCCCATCGAGGTAGATTGGTAGAATAGTGGAACAGTTTTGAACAATGAGGTGACTGCTAGAGCTTGTGCAGGTACCTCACTAGTCAAAACTGTTCCACTATTCTACTAATCTACCTACATGGGACTCGCTCTGACATCAACGTTGTAAATATCTTTGTTATTGAATTAATAAGAGCAATACTTCTATAATTAAGGGGATCCCTCTTATCACCCGCTTTATGTAACATAAACATGTCGACCTCAGACCATTGAACAGGAACCCTCTCATTATTTAAAACTTTATTGAAAAGATTAAGAAAATAATGCTCCTATTCCGTAGCCAACCTTTCAAAAAAGTCGTTGTTTAAACCATCAGGACCCGCAGCTTTGTTCAGTTTACAATGTGACAGGATTAGTTGTAATTCCATCAATGAAAAATCGGTATCAAGGACAGGGTCGAGCACTGAAATATAATTACAGTCTGATACAGTCGATAAAAATTGAACCACTCGCTAGTACTTATTACATTTATACTCCGGCTTAGTGTGTCTCTACGCGTAGGGACTTGCATAGCGGGTACATGCGTGAGCGGGCGCCCACATTTCATTTCACAAAGAGAATTTTAATATTGTTAGGAATATCCTTTTTCTTAATCATTATCCACAAAAGCTAAGTAAGCAACATGTCACAATTAGAATTCAACAAATCAAAAACAAACAAAGTAACATTTGATCTACAGATAATCAGAGGGAATTGAGAGAATATAGTTCTTTTAGACTTTTGTTCTTCCTTTTTTTTGGTCAAATTTCGAAAACTATTGAATTTATGTTGGAAAAATTTAATATTCATACTATTTTCCGTATACCGTTTAAAATGGATTAAATAATAACTTTTTGTGAAGATCCGTTAGATAAATTTTAAAAAGGTGGTGTTGTTTACGAGATTACTTGCAAGATTTGTAAGATGACTCATGTGGGACGGACTGCCAGATCAACTATTTTAAAACGAAATAAATATTAAAAAAAAAAACAGTTTTCCGAGACAAATTTCCTTTCTAAAAAATGAAAACTACTCATTTTTGGTATTTCTGGGTAAAATTTCTGCTTTAAAAGATATTTCTGACAAAAATCGATTTAATTTATTTGATTAATTTATTAATTTTTTTAGTCTGGTAATTCCGGGAGAGATGCCGCCCAGTTTAAAAAATCTATAATACTGTTATTAATTGTTAGATGAACCTACAACATACCGAAATAGTTTTTACCAAGAGAAATTTTTTTTTAATTACCACGAATGTTTAAAAAACCGTGTATTCCGGGAAAAATGCCGCATGTCCGGGCGAGACGCCGCACCTGATCAATTTGTAAGTAAAGCAATTTTAAGGTCGTTTACAACAGAAATGCGTACTCCAGCTTGATGCTATAAGTGCTTATTGTTTATAAGGTATGTGTATCTCGATTAATCATTGAAATTATCACGAAAAAAGCTATTAATAATTCTTATCCATTTTTTGAACTAATTATTTTTGGGTGAATTGTCTACTATTATATTTTTAGTTGAAAATTCATCGTCTTGGTTAAAAAAATGTATTATATTTGGTTGAAAATTTAATTATTGGTACGGAAATGTAACATTTGTTTTAAAAAGTCATTCTTCTTGCTAGGAAATTCGTCTTTTTGGTTAATAATATAACTACTTGGTTTAAAATTAAATTTGTTGTAGAAGCTATTTGACCATTCAATTGAAATTTTTTTTTTATTTCTTGACTGAAAAATGTTATTCGTTGAAAATTCACCCCGTTGAATAGAAATGCGATCTCTTTTGGCTAAGTATGCAACTGTTTACAACCAAATTTAATTATTTAGATGGACATTCAACAATTTTATTAAAAAGGTTATCCGCTTTAGTAAAAAATTCGTCTTTTCGGGTTGAAAGTTTAACTATTTTGGTAGGAAATTCATATCTAAGTAGCGCACCTTCAATCGCCAACTGCGGCATCTTTCCCGGCATCTTTTCCGATGTGCGGCATCTATGTCGACTGTCGGGGAGAGATGCCGCACCCCAAAATTGTCTACTAAAAACATCGATGACGGTGAACGTGTTCGGAATACTTTCTAGAAGGATCCAACTACTGAACTAATGTTTGGTTTCATAAAAATTCGTATGAATTCAAATAAAAATGGACTCTTAAACGATGCGCTGACAATTGTCGGTCACAAAAGGCAAAGTGACATTGAATAACGCGACTACAAAGCGACTATATATATAAGATGTAGAGAGTGCAACATCTTACCAGGCGCGGCATCTCTCCCGGGATTACCCTATCTTGTGTTGCTTTTCCAAAAATATAGTTTGACCGCAAAATGGAATTTTTTTGATTTTAGTAATTTGTTGGTGGTTATAAACAGAACCGTTGGAAAAAAAATGCTGGTTAACGAACTCGACCTTTCTTTTTAGTCGTTAAAAGCGTGTTACAAAGGGTCGTCTAATCATATGAATCATTCAAAAGTTATCCGGTATTCCATCTCATTATTATGAAAAGGTTAAAAAATGTAATAAGTGCACAGGCTTGGCCCTGTGTTAAAAAGAGAATATTTATATTGAGGAAAGTCAACGTAAACTTTTGGCAAAATCAACCAAACGTTGCAAACAAAAATTTTTGTTGCGTCATCCAAATAATTCTTGGCTATATAATAACCATGTGCCCTGTTCAAACGACAACAATATTAATGATTCAACTGCATATTTTTCTGTGTGCGTAAGCTTAATGTTGCTTACAGCAAGCCAGAAAAAACTTGTCCTTAAAAATAAATAATCTGGGAAATTTGAGAAAAAATTGACGAACTCAAAGAGAAAATTCAAAAACGGTTCATCACTTTTTGTTCATCAATAATTACAAAAATATTACGAATGATTGTGAGAAATTTCTCGGATAACACCAAATATCGTGTACATGCTCGCCTACACACGGTGGCCCGTGCATGCGTGGAGGGAAGTCAAGTCCGTCCGACGCATCGAGTGGCTAGGAGCTCTGAGTCGGTTATAATACTTTGAGAACGGTAACGACAATAAGAATATTACCGAGAATGTAACCGGCGGATAAATTCTTTGGAAATTCATTAGAATGATTCACAGTGAACATAACCTAAAAAATCAACAGAATTTTTTATAAATTGGCGGTATATTCAAATTTAGATAAGTCACAATATAAAATTTTAACATTTTAACAGTCAAACTTTTTGCATTGAGTTTTCTTGTAATTATAAATATAATTGTACAAGTAAATAACTTATATTTAAGTACGTAAATATTATAAAAAAATACAAATATTGTTAATAATCCTAAATTCTTGAATTCACTTAAATTATTTAAAATTCTCCTATATTCTGTCATATTCTCCGTTATGTAACCCGAAGTTAAATTCTCGAGAATTTAAGAACTTGACGAGTGGCCTATAAAAGTTTTATAAAACCTATATTGTTTGGCCTGGCACAAATAAATTTTTTGTTTTATACTATTTTTATATCCGGAGAACATGATTGAACTAGCTTGAAAATTATTAATGTTATGATATTTGCGTATTTTTCTATAGTTCTTTCCAAATGTTACAGAAACTGTCGATTTATTATTTCCCTGTAAATGTAGCTTAAATCCGCCTGAATTCGATGCTACTGTCGCCACTCCTTACATATCTACGATGAAAATTGATTTTCTCCTAGTTAAAGGGGACCAGTCTAAATGTGCTGTTCGTTGCGAAAATCATATAAGTCTTACATGAATTTCTTGGCTTTATTGATGAAATAATTAAGATGAGTACTGAGTTGATTGATAAATAATACGGCTACTCTGTTAGAAAAAGATATACACATTTTACTGTAATGTAAAAGTAACTTAGTCTACTATTTTAATAACTCTCAACTCATAGTAAACTGAACTATATCAGTCTAGCTCCGCGAAACCTTGTATACAGACAGGCCGCGTATATTACTGTAATATTTGCCAAATTTCCTAGTCACACATTACACCCACGGCGATGGTATGTTTGACATGTGTTGGCCCACCATTTATACACGCAGAAAAATGAACCTTATATTTGACTGAAAACCAAGTTGAATCTACTGATCTTCCAAGTACGCATATTGACCACACGGCAGTTCAGTAAATGTAACAAGTATAGGCAACTGAATATGACTATCATTTCTGGTTACCAGTGCCAATTCTCAAGTGGCGCTGACCTGCGGATCAGTAGATTTCACCGATCCAGTGGCTATTCTGCACTGTTCTTTGATACTGCATTCATGAATTCTCATGTGACTTTGACGGATAATATAAACATGTATAACTTATGTTAACGATATAGACGAGGGGTTAACAATTCGTCAAGTCAGGTGTACACTTTCGCTGAAGTCACTACCTCGAAGTCATTTGAATTTACATGATGTCACTGAATTCACTTGAAGTCAGTGTACACACTATCGGTCAAGTTTCGAACCCCTCGGATATAGACTATAGTTTAGACGGCACTATAAAATGTAAAAAAATATTGCTAAAAAATAATTAATAAATAAAAACGCGGTTAATTCATAGATATATGTTCGGATATACTCATAATTAATCGGTAATTAAGATAACTGCAGATTGGTGCCAGAAAAGAAGCATCTCCTTGCAGCCTGGCACCCCACTGGTTCCGCTTTGGCGTGGTTGTTCTGGCGCCAGTGTCTGGTATAGCAGAACCCGACCCACTGGTCATGATATACACCAGACAGAATTAAAATAACGTTAAATGGTACTAAATAGGTTTCTGTAATAGTTTTACACTATATTTCAGCCCTTTATAGGAGAATATACTGCGGAGACGTCACTACATTTCAGGCGAGACACACTGACATATTACAAACATAACCCCTTGTCGTATACGCTTATTGCAAGTTGGGGATTCTTATGAATTGTTCAGATTTCCGATTGCTAGATTTTCAATTTAATTAATTAATTTCTAAATTAATTACTAGTGTTTAAACTAAATATCAGAATCTGGTTCCTTTATTCAACAAGCCACACGTTGCTACTAGGTTGTAACTGAGGTGGCGACCTCGGTAACGACTTCTGAATACGCGTCCATGCCATCGCGCGCACAAGAAAAAAGCTCTCACATTTACTTTATATCCATGCAAGTCAGCCGAAACAGTCGCGGAACACAAACACGTCTTGCTCCAGTAAATTCGTCTTGCTCCGATAAACTCTCAACTGTACGCGATCTGTGAATAAGATGTGCCATCCAGAATGGTGTTATTTATTACAAGACCTCTTCATTGCTAAGTGGGAATATGGAGTAGTGTGACGACTGTCACAGAAATGTCAAAAATAAATGTTTTTTAGGTGATGCCATGAGGTAATGCAATCCATCTATTGCTGATGGCGTCATGAATTCATCCGGTGGTCCGCGCGGATCGGATCGGTAGCATGTACCGATCCTTCTGTAATGTTCACTGCACCACTATTGTAATCTTGGTTAAGTGAATTTCGCATATCCTACAGTATTTAATACTGTGACATTTACGAAATGCTAAGTGATTTTGACATTTTCACACCCTCATCAAGAGCAGTTTTTACTATTACGGTTACAAGAAACACTTTACATTTCCTGATACTAGAACATACCGCGCGCTATGCGTGCGGAAATTCTATTATTCCGTTACTTAAGTACACTCAAATTTAAATCCATTCAAATGTGATATAAGATTTATTCAAATATTTTTCAATGAATTTTTGAATTGAATTATTCATAAAATGTAGCTAAATTAGAAGCAATATACCACCTGTGAAAAATATACAAATACAAAATGAATATAATTAGAAGCATTTACATATCATTTTGATGAAGGTCCATTTTTAAGGCTAAATACTTATTGAAAATATCGAATCTAATTATTTCCATCTCGAATATAAATTAAATTTTCGTCTGTGGTAGACATTTCACTATATTCATATATTATATTATATCAAACTTTTCGTATATATTGAGGCCCGGGGTTTTTTTATTCGGGCCAAAATCTCTTGAAAAACGAAATTTTTGATTTTCTTGTAATTTTTACTGCCTGTCAAAATTTCACATCGCAAAACGTTGGGAGAACATTCTAATACGAGCAATCTAGTCCCATTGCAAAGCCCTTCACTCATGCTTAAATTTCTTATCAGCATTATCAGTGCGTATTTTCTCAATCGCAATTCATGAGGTGGCAAGCTCGGAGGACTTAAAGTATTTAAATATTCCATCAGTATGGCCTCATGATTGATGTCTCCTTCGTCGCCCGTTGCTGCTCTACTATCTATACTGGTGTAAATTTGTTCTGTTTCTTCATCAAGCTAATTAATGACTTGCCGATTAATCTCATCAACATCTATATTTCTTGCGGAGAGTATAGCGTGTTTTGACGCAATTATGTATTGTTTGTTTTTGATCATATCACCATATGTATCTAAATCAGAATTAATATCCGCAATACATCTATCGGGAATCTGAATATTTTCGGAATCGTCATTCAAAGTACCATTGCCCATACCAAGAAGAAATTGAGAAAACTCTTTTTCTTCTGGTAAAGCTCGCATGTTCTCCGATAAACAGTGCATTTTGAAACAGGTCCACAAAGTACTGAATTTAATTGATGAGTTGACCGTTTCACTGCGAGTTGCTCGTTCATTTACGGGCAGCAATTGCCTGAAGTCACCACCCAAAACAACAATATTTCCGGCAAATGGCAAATCTTTAGACATGAAATCACGCAATGTTCTGTCCATGACTTCGAATGCAAAACGTGGTGCCATCGGTGCTTCGTCCCAAATGAATACGTCTACTTCTTTCAATCTGTTCGTAATTGACCGATATAATTTATTAAGTACACTGTTTGATTTTAATTTCACTTATTTAACATCGAATTTTCATTTTAGACTTTAATTTCATATGTTTACATTTTAATGGAATTCTAAGTTTAAAGTGTTATCGATTTCTTGTTCTATCCTTATTCTTCTATCGCTGAGTCATATTCCAGCAATGAGTGAGAACTTTTCGTACCTTTTGCAAGCAAATTTAGTCGTCGTCCGAACGTTAAATTGAGAACTTGTCTCGTCATTTCGGTAGACAAGTTCAAATTAATTGTATATCTATTTTAGAAATGATTTAAATATAGACAAGTTCCTTTTTTGAGCTTTTTGTTAACATTAAAATAATTCTGTTTTATTATTTATTCTCAGTGACCTGTCATTTAATTTATTTGCGTCAAGAAAGTTTTTAAACATTGCATCGTTTTTGCTGATATAAACTTCTGTCGCTCGCGAACACAATCTTTTTCCTTCTTTTGACTGAATTGAAATGTTAGAAGTCGAGTCCGCAAATAGAGGCACTGGCAAACCAAGAGTTTGGTGTACTGTTTTTCCACGAGGAAGTAATGTTGCAGCAATGCCGGTGAAGGCCATCGTGCAAATATTTTTACCTTGACCTTTCAATAAGTAGAACACAGTCTTCTGCAACTCGGAGAATCAAATCGATAATTTCTTTCAGTTTCACATTCAGTTTATCGTATTGGTTTTGTCCAATTGATATTTCTTGCAAAAGTTGCTCGTGCCCTTCTTCTTCGAATTCTGTTGTTATTTGTTCCATTTCCGGAAATTTCGATAGATCCCAATCTTCTTTCTCTGACATCTCTCTTATTTGAGAATAAACTCTCGTTGTGCCAGTTGAATGCCCGAATCGTCTGATATAATCTTCTGATAAGCGATTTTGAATTCTTCCCAAAGATCTTTTGGGTGAACAGGTAGGCAATAAATAAGTATTCGTACAAAAAGACTGCGAAGTTGTCTCGGCATCATCCTTAGCTTCATTAATTGCTCGATTCCATTCAGCATCATCTTCTATGAGACCCCTTGCTTTCCTGGTTGCTCCTTTCACATTCAAAAACAAAATACGGAGACTGAAAAGTTCAGTTTGAGCACGACTGACGGAATACATGCGGCCTATTACGTTTTGAAAACTTTTGCGTTTTTCCTATCGATTTACCTTTTGTCCATCGACAAGAGTTACTTTTTTGAACACGTAATGTCGAGGAATATCTGAGTACAAGTATAGCTTAGCATCATCGTATCGGTTAGACAACTGTAGGTAATTAAGAAGCATTGTTGATTTTTGTAAAGCAGATCTTATTTCGGCATCATCAAGATCATTGTTGATAATAACGCTCTGCTGATTTGTCAGATGAACAGGCAAACGTGTAATAGCATAACTTTTCTCTTGCAAAGGTTTACTGAGAATGCGCCAACATGCTTCCACAGGACCTACATATCGAGCTTTAATATAATCACGAATCTCATCATGGTCGATTCTTTTTTCAAAGGTATCATTTTCGATAACGACTGATGCAGCATCATTGCCTTTATAAATTTACTTGTATATGTACTTGACAGCATTGATTGACGAAACAACTTTCACATTCACATGACAATTGAAGACAGTGGATAACGTGGGAGAATATGGAACAACGTTTCGATTGTCAACCACAAAACTCCCATTTTTCTCATAAAGAATGCCAGTATCCCTCCGACGATACTGTGGATAGCCATTTTCATCCATGGTCGTTTCTTGTTGAAAAGGTTTTGGAAAACGCTTCGAATATTTTCCGTTCACCTTACACCAATCAGCGCATGGACCATGAATCATATGCTTCATTGAAATGTCATGCAGTTTTTTATTCAGATTGGGATTGGGGATTTCAGCTGAAACGAATTGATCCACAGTGTTGGGATTCGTTATTTTGGAATTTCGTTTGAGCGTTACCAACATATGGACACGAGGTAGCCCAGTAAAAAGAAATTAATTGATGAGAATTGAGATAAATACATTAGAGCCTTCGTGAATCTTGCTTTGCGAAAATCTCGAATTCGAGCAAGTCGTAAATTCTTGTAAATTTGGAAATAAGTAATTTAATCTTCAAATCTGCTATTCGCCCAAATTCGGCGAAAAATTTTTAAGGGGACCTAATTCATATGAATGCGTGAGCACGAATTAATTTCAGTATCAGACAATTCATTTTAATTCGCGAGATTTAGAGTCAACCTCCAATTCGCCTTAATTCGTTAGCGCGAATACATTTGAAGGCTGGCCTACTCAATCGAATTCGTAAGCTATAACCAACGCGCTGGGCATACAGGATCTGTTGTAAATAAATATCAATGAGTCCCGTAGCTCAGTGGTAGCCATCTGGACTCATACACTTGGGATCGCTGGTTCGAGTCTCGAGGCATGCAATTTTTACCAATTTTTTTTTAAATGACCTTGACCATGAATTAAAATGAATAGAAGCGCGATTAATTCGCGGTGGCTCAATTCGTTTAAACGAATCAGAAAGCGGAATTCGGGCGAATTCAAGAATGTTTATTCGCTGAATTAAGCCCCAATTAGTTTCTTTTTACCGGGAGTACACGTTTTTGGAATTTGATGGTATACACGTAAGACATCACTTTACCAAACACTTTTTGCCTGACAATGAGATTAATAAAAAAATCCTTCTTGATTTTGAATACTCTTGTGCATACATCTAGTCTATCAGCAGCTCTTTGACCTTGAAGTAAGTTGTTTACAATGTCATTCCATGTAGGATCGCACGTCATTGTAATGAACAGATCAGGTTTTCCAAATTTCCGGACGATGGCCATTGAATCTTGGCAATGTTGCATCATGTTACGTGGCGATCCTACGAACGACGCAGGTAAAATTATTACTCGTCCGATACGTCCACCAGTGTCATCTGCAGTTTTTTGCAAATAGTCATTCAAACCCTGATATGATTCAGGTCGAAACTGTTTTTGATTGAATTTCAAATAATTAATCCTGTCTTTTTCAATCTTTACGTAATTTTCCACAACCTACTGTTGTAACAATCGTCCGCCACGTAATATTGAATAGCAGTATTCATCACGTGTGGCCATACGATGTTGAACGTAGATAGATCTGGTCAATCTCTTGTCACTTCCCTATAACTTTATATCTGCATGCCACCTTTGAGTTCCATGAGGATGAAACAATGGGTAGAGCCAAGGCTCGAATTTAAATTTTGCAACGTTTTTTCCGTTTTGTTCTTTACAGTCACAAAAGTATCCGCTATCTCTCCATCAGCAGTTGTAGAGAAAATAGCGACAACTTCATTTGTTATCTGAGCATTGTATCTGCCTTTATCAATTCCAGCTTTGGGTAAAAACATCAATTGCAGATTAGATGGAGTTGAAGCAACTCCGCATGACGTTGTTACATTTTGAATTTCTTCGCTCATCATTGAATACGATTTTGCAAAGACATTGACGTCACGTAATTAATTTCCCAGCAATGCCAGCAATTCGTTATCAAGATTGGCTTTTTGAATAAGGCGACATTCAGCAGCTTCTTTCTCATCCAGAATAAAGAGCTGTCCATAACTTGGAGTTTCATTTGCACCTGGATATAACGTGTTGTTTATTTGATAGTTAATTTGACCTTGAATTTTGAAACAATATGGGCGATTGCGTTGCGCACTTAAATTTACTGAATTTGCATTGAATGATACAAACGAGGGGCTATTCACTGAGAAATCATGTGAATGTGACTCCGGAAATCGCAAGGAAATCCTTCGTGGAAATCCTGCACTCCCAGAGCAGTCACTGGGGAATCTCGGCAGTCACTAGGGAATCTCGGGAGTCAACGGAAATTTCAGATATTCTAGTTCGTACTTGAAGCTGTATTCACTCGATTCGGGTTTAGTCAGTTATTGCTTAGTGTATTCAGTCATGCGCAAGACGGTACATTTGCTGTAAAAGAGATTTGAAAGTTGTTTTCTTTTTCCTGCTTCTTCAATAATATTGGATAGCAGGTAAATACAAGTACAATCTTATAAAATTAAAAAGATAACCATAAAAATACCTAATATCAAAAGTATGTAATAACCTCTCTAAACTAATAATGAATGATTCCACTTGAAATCATACAAAGAGATCTAGCTTTGGGTGTCGGAATACATTATTTCGAAATAGGTTATTTCTCAAGTATAATAAGGAGTTCCAAACAGTTTTATTCACCTGCAATCTACTAAAGTAACCCTTAAAATATCCAAAAGTTACGAAATTTTACGTTCAAATGCTCTATATTTAATGGGTGTACCTATTCCATTTTTTTACTTCAGGTGAGAATGATTAATATATGTTAATGGATCTAATGAACATTGTGTTTGAATATAAAAAGACAAAACAACGGATGATTTTATGAAAAATTTCAAAGGTAATTTTCATTCCAGATATTGGTTTGCTCTTTCGTCCATTTTTAAAATCCATTGGAAATTTTTAAAAGATTCAAAATTGCCTAAATCACGACGATTTTTTTGAAAATGTAAAGAAAATATTTTCACAAAAACCCCACATTTTTATCTTTTGGCATTTTTTTTTTAATTTGTACTTTTATAATGTAGACGAACTGTGAATTTATGCTGGCTGGGTTATTTTTGTAGCTACGAGAATTTTTCGTTAAAAAAATTGAACGAAAAATTGAAGTTTGCTCTTTTTAAAAAGTTTTACAGACAATACTTCTTACTATTTTATAATATTTTGTATGGCTAGTAAAAAAAATCAAAAATTCAAAGTTGGTTCGTTTTCTATTTAATTCGTCTTTATCTATCCGACTGAATTTTGCAAACATGAAAAGTTGATTTTATGAAAAACTCGATTTTTTTATATAGTCCAATTTATTTTAATCTGCATTTATATAAAGAAGAGATTCTGTATTTTTTTCAGACCAAATTATTTTTGTAGCCCCGAGAATTTTTGTTCGAAAAATTGAAGCAAACTCTATTTTAGCAGTATTTTCAGTATGTCGTTGTTTGTAGGAAAAACTAGAAAATTCCATTTTTCGAAAAAAGGATTCTCGTGGTAGCAAAAATTGTTCAGCCCGCATGAAACTTACAGGATGTTTTTCATATAAAAGGAAAAATAAAAAAATGGCTAAAATAAAAAGGTGTGGATTTTGTGAAAATATTTTCTTCATATTCAAAAAAATGGACGTGATTTAAGGCATTTTAAACTTTTTGAAAATTTTCTAACGGGTTTCAAAAGAGGACGAAAAGCCACATCAGGATGTGGAATAGAAATTTTAATATATGAAATTGTAGATGTGAAAATGTAATAAATTATGAAAAAATTGAAAATATTGAAAACCATAATTTCAACATCTTTTAATCCTTTTTTCCGATATTGTGGATGAAAAAATAATAAAATTAAAATGCTTTAAATTGTGAAAATGAAAGAATTCCTATGGAATTTAAGAATTTTCGCAATTTGTAATAACACCCTTGTCTTCTCGTTTTTTCTGCTGTTTTTTTCGAATATTTTTCGCAATTATTGAAGCATTAACAGCCAGTAATTTGTAGGGTAAGTTAAATTATATTTTGTAATTTGCATAATTATTTTTTAAATGGTTATTGAAAATTTTTTAATTGTGTAATTTTAAAATTCATTTTCTTTTTTTTTATAAATTATTTACTAAAAGTTTGAAATTCAAGAATCTTAAATTAGATTAAGATCGAATTCAAAATCCCATTTAACGTCCAACATTCAAGTGAATGTATAAATTCCTGCAAATAATCCAAGAATCTTACGATAAGATTTGGACAAACACTACAAAATGCTCCTATTGCAATTCCTGAAAACAAAATAAAAATTTGTTTCTTTCGACAAAAATAAAAAGGAGGAAAGAAAAATGAGAAGCCAACCAACCAAATCCCCTTCCTTCTCTTTTTTATTTCTTTCGTCTTTTTTATTTTTATTACTTTGAAATCACAATAAACAAGCATGGATAATATTCACCAATGTTTCGGTGCTCCCACAGCACCCTTATCAAGGTAATAAAACTTAGACCAGGTGGAACCAGCAACGAAAACACGATGCTACCTCCTGGATACCCGAGAACCAGGAGGTATCCAGGAGGTAGCATCGTGTTTGCTTTAAGGTTACGAACCAGTGATAGTTTCGCAACTCGGAGAGCACCTATCACAAGGACAATTACTTGTGGCGAATATTTTGGGTACAGTCTTCGCAGCTCCCTTTTAAGGTCTTGATACCTCT
>CAKNWT010076755.1:0-10157 GCA_932066315.1 Andricus coriarius | reverse complement strand
TTTTTTTTTAGTTTTCAGCACAATAGCTTCAAAAAGAAAGATTCAAGCTTTACCTAGATCCCATGTGGAAGAGTCTAGCACGTCTCATTGATTTTTGATAAATTTCCAAAAAGTGTGAGAAGAGCAGTTTCTTGACATTTACACCCCATTTAGAACAAAAAACCACACGTTCTAGAGTATTTTCTAACGGATACTTAATCTTTGGGGAAGAATCCTAAAAGAAGCAGCCACACCGATTTAAAGGGCGAAAGTCATGTCGGACAGTATATCATACGTGCTATTATAAAATTATTGACAAAATAAAGTTTTACACCTGGACTGGCATGTTTCTCGTATTTTGAGTAAAATCAAAAGTCTATAAGGTCGATGACTTCCTTAAATTACTCTTAGGATTTCTAATAAGTATGATCCAAATCAACCACAAAATATCTAATCAAGAATTAGCATATCGAACTTTCGTTATTTACGGGAAACTCCCGATTTGTAATAAAAGGCAAGAGTAACTACTAGTAAAATTCAATATGTATATGAACGCTGGCTATCTATTATGACCACGTGATTAACATACGAATTTGTTATTCGTTAAATTTACTTACAAGTTATCTTATGGAATTTTTGAGTTGATACTAAAGGACATGAATTTATTAGTTTTGGAGAAACATTTTACAAATTTCTGCGACTTTAATTAAGGTAAGGAGGCGTTATATGGCGCCAGGCCCTCGGTCTGGGCCTGACTACACTTATTGAAATTGCAGATGACAGTGTACGCCAAATGCACACCAATATGGCTGACTGTGAGCTGCGTGATGAATTGTTTACGTCAGCTTTTTTCATGAACCTAGACGTCATCTTTCTGGATGCATAGAACGTACAGGACTCTGTTAAGTGCCTGCCTACACAAACAAAATTAAAATTTTGTGGAGCCGCCTAAATTTTGGAAAAAGTAAGAACGATGGTGGCCGCGAAGCAGTTTACACACATGACGCGCTTGCATGCATTGCATTAGGGTGCGGGTCGCACACTCACACTTACTTAAATCCTCCTCACGTTACAGAATACATGCGCTTAATGTCAATTCCAAAATTAAATCTAAATCAGGGGCATAACCTTAAGAAATGAAGATGCAGAAAATGTTTAATGTGCACATCACGGTCAGAAGCAGGTGCCCATTACAGAGCGTCTTCCTGTAAAACAAATTCAATGTTATGCAGGAATTTGAAATTGCCCAACAGCATTTCAGAATTAAGCAAATTCTCTCACACCTCTCTGGAAAAAGATTTCAAAATTTAAAAAATTCTCTCACACCTCGCAGCCAAATGATTAACAAATAATGAGGAATTCCCTCAAACTCAGCAAATCCTTAATATTCCTACATAGGCACAGAGTGACCATTTTACAATGAAAATCGTTACAAATCAATAATTAGGCTTCATTCCTTAATAAAGTTCCTGCGGTCGCTCTACTTTCGGAATTCTTACTGAACAAAATAACCCCTCCCAATAACCAAATCCGACCTGACGATCGTGATGAGTAAATTGAACTCATGGTAATCGAAAGAGATTCTCGTATCAGGGAGGACCTATCTTCTAATTGATCCGCGACCAACGGCACCCGTGCGCGGCCCTGAGGCGCTGCTCGAGTTGAACCGCTTGACAAATTCCCACCACCAGGGGTTAGCTCTCGGAATTTGAGATCAGGGGCAACTGTAGCTCTGCCAGGGATTTGAAAGTAATTTTCTAATCAGGAATATAATTTTTAAATTGGCCGTGGGCACCTCCGGGTACGTGTATGTAACGTGGTGAAAAATTCACGACGAGGAGTCTGTGAAATTACGCACTATTATCGGTATAGTGCGCAGACTAAAAACAAATAATACGTGAAGTGAGTTACGAGGAAGTGAGTAAGAGGAGTGAGTGAAGAGGTGGAAGAGGCTGGAGAGTAACGCGAGAAATCGCCAGATAATTTCTTTCTTTCCGAATCTCAAAACGGATATAAAGTAATTATTCGACACAATTCGAAATAGTCTAATTCACAAAAGAGCTAGTAAATTGTTGGAGGATTTAAAAGTATCCCCAGCGATTTAGGTTCAAAGACCACTGAGAACTTTTGTGGGTGCGTGGAATTGCATAAGGGCAAGAATAGGTAAAGTAATCTGGCTGTGAAATGTAACAGTGCCCATCTTCGATGAATAATATAGAGAGAGATAGATTGGTGATATTCCGCTTTTGATTTTCTCATCTATCGAGGATGGTAAGATAGGATAGGAAACTAAGGATTACAACATAAAATTGATAATTTAATATCGTTTCATTTATATGAATTTATTTATTTTATAATATACATGCCTGGTTTTTATGTATAATCTGTTTACTGGATTTAGAATGATTTTCATCTAAATATCTCTAACCGTACCATATCAAGTTATAAAGTAGAAGAGAAAATTTGCAAAAATATAGAACTCACAAAAATTAAACAAGTAGATAATTAATAATAACCTATAGCAAAAAAGAGGTTTAGTGTTAAAACGTTATTTGGTCAGTTTGGTCCTCTAGAAGAAAGCAACCAGATACAAATTATAAAGGTCGGAACGTAACACTCTAATCCAACATTTAGTCAGGGTCCTCTTGAATCTGACATCTCGTTGTTTCCTGAGTGATGAACTGACTCGCCCGAGTCCAACCCTTTGTGCTTTGAGTTTGCGACCGTTCGTCCAAGTAGCTAGTAAATATTCAGCACGACTCATATGGTTCCTCAATAATTTCGAAAAATAAGAAAGCAAAACAACGATCTTGATCAGTGACCTCAAAATCAGGTAATGTTATTGATTTAAATTGATAAAATGAAGTTATTTTTTTGGATTTTTGGATTGTCTAAGAGCAAAATAGGTTTAAGAATAGTACATTGGTAACCGAGTGGGGAATCGACTATTCCCCTACTTTTTTAACATATTATTTTATTTACATACCGCAAAGGGGATTGCGATTGCGGGGCCTGGCGCGAAGTAGCTAAAGTGATCGGTTCCACGATCAATTTATGCAAGAAAATATGGCTGAAAGATACCCCATGGTTCGCCATCAAAGCCCTTTACCCGCTCGATGGGAGGCCTATTGTTCCGCCCGACCCGAGTTCTGGCATTGAGGTTGAAAGCCTAATATTTCCAAACTTTCCCGCCACTAGTGTGAAAAAGTAAGTTTTATCAAAAGGACTCTTAATCGATCGTGAAATTAATCACTTTTACTGTTTCACGCTAGGGTACCAAAATCACATTTTCCGCGTGGGTATTAAAGAAAATTATTGTTTTGTGAGTTTTAGAAACAGTAAAATAATTAAAAATTCTTAGCATAAATCCAGACGGGACTCCATAATATTAGGTCCTGCACTGTATTTCCTTTCTTGTCCTTTTCCTAGTGTCTCCTTTTTCTTCCTAATGTATCGCGACCATGGGTCCTACAGAAGGTTAGCAGGGCAAGCCTTGCGTCTTTTTGAATCAGACTGTACGGCCAGCGCTCGATTCGGCCGAATCAATAGGTCCTTCGACGTCAGGTCAACGGGCTGGATGCGAACCCTGTGGTAGCTTTTACACCTTTTTAATTATCGGGGATGATTTGAGATGTGTTTGACCTGCGTCAGGAAGGTGCAAGTTTTTGGGAAATCTTTTTGCATCGAAGGAAATAACTTTGTTTTAGGAAATTGCAGACTTTCAATTTATCGTATTTTTTGTGAATTTGATTAGTTTTTGGTGGGTGAATTCGACATTCCTTATGAGAATGAAACTTTGTAGGCAATTTTTGTGCAACAATTGAAATAATCTTGTACAAAAAAATTCCAGACTTTCGACTTATTGTATTTTTTGTAAACTTTTTAAGTGTGAGGGGATGAACTAAGGTGTGTTCCACATTCTCCAGCGGATTGAAACTTTATGTGCAATCTTTTTTAATCGAGTGAAATAACTTTGTGCAAGAAAATTGCAGACTTTCGACTTACTGTATTCTTGGTAAATTTTTTAAGTGTTGGGGGATGAATTTGGGTGTGTTCTACATTAGCCAGGGGGGTGAAGCTTTTTAGACAATCTTTGTGGAAGGAATTTGTAATTAAAACTAACTCTCATGCAGTTGCAGTGATGCAGGTATCTTCTTAAAAAACAATGTCGTTGTTATTGACCACCGCGATAGTTTTTGTGACTGCGCCTTCCGGTCAAACTCTTTCTGTTCGAGCATTTCTTGGTTAAGGTTCTGAGGTCTCAATTATTTTGGAAACGCTCGCGCAACGTTTGCAGCTGCCTCGGACTGACGTTCCGTACGTTTTTTAAGCGCCGGTGAAAGTAAATCAGGCCTTCAGTTGGCAGATCCGAAGTTCTATGGAAATCATCCAATAGATATGATTTTAGGTGTTCATGTGTATTCAATTTTAAATGAGCCAGGCCTTTGAAAAGGTCATCTTTATGCTCCTGTTGCCCAGAAAACTATTTTGGGCTGGATAGTGTGAAGAGGAAGCGTGTGAACAGCATTTTTTAGAGACTCACTCTATGACAAAAGAAGGAAGATACGTAGTTCATCTTCCAACTAAGAATGATGTTACAAAGCTAGGAGATTCATATTGTAGAGCTCTTAGGTCACTTATAGTCTGACATATGTT
The DNA here is from genome assembly GCA_932066315.1 of Andricus coriarius. Lineage (NCBI taxonomy): Eukaryota > Metazoa > Arthropoda > Insecta > Hymenoptera > Cynipidae > Andricus > Andricus coriarius. Next base: position 5,522 of record CAKNWT010076755.1, on the reverse strand, counting down.
CCTTATTTGGCTATTTGTACCGCACAGCAGCTCGGACTTGATGAGGATTTAACGAGCAGTACCTCTGCTCGTTGCATACACAGACAAAGCTATAGAAGGAACACACGCATCATCGATCGACGCGTCACGAGGAAAGAGCCGACAACCCCGGTTCTCGCGAGAATTGATGGCGCGCCTGTGCTCCCCGCCAATCCATTAGCCGCGAGACATTGAAAGAACTCGCGGCCGCGGAACAAAGACAGTTCGCCGGGAGCACTGACTGATCTTTCTACCACCTGGAGCTACTATGGTAGAACGACCGGAACAAGGGGTGGCGCCAACCAGGGCAACCTGTCTGATGCCCCCCTTTCTCTTGGAAGCCCCCTCACGACCTAGACATCTCCTACGGGAACTCTTGATGAAGTCCGCCCGACATACGCTGATTCATATCCAGATTAACCTGGACTAACCTGAGTTCCTGTGCCCGCTTGGAGAGGACACTAGATTTACGACTACCTGGAGCAACTATGTTCGCCCATCGGGCAAGGGGGTACGCTGACTCATACTTAGCCTACCCTGGGGTCTTCCGCTACCGCCTATCATCACCCTGTCCGCCCTGACTAACCGGACCGACCAAATGGTGACCACGCATATCCTGCGATCGCCCGAGCGCCTCCTTTTCCTCTCTACCTTTCACTCCGCACCGTACCACTACCGATTTCCGACCAAGAATAGCTCAGGGGCGACACCGCTCGCTTCGCTCGCCGATGATCCGCTTGACCCGCGAACCCGACCGCTTATCGCTTTTACCGTGCTTACAGGGACCTACTACTACAAGGACCTATAATATCTTTCATCAGTTCGAATTCATCGATGGAATAAATGACGATATTCGGGTTGCCCATATGAACTGCATGGCTTTGGAGATGCTTCAGGAGGGACTAATGCAGCTGTTGTTTATGTTAAATCAGTTCCTGTAAATCTATAAATCAGGCTTGCTTCCTTGTCTCGAACTGTGTGCTGCGGTCATTCTGGATCGCTTTGTTGCTTACATTTAGAACATTCTAAACCTTCATGTTCCGCTCCACATGTGGTCGGATTTAACAACTGTTCTGGCTTGGATAGCAGATTCACCTTTGCGACGTAAGACTCACATCGCAAATCGAGTATCGGAGATTCAGGCCACTCTTCCATCAGCTATCTGGCATCGTGTTCCGGATAAAGATAATCCAGCTGATTGTGCGTCGCGTTGAGTGTCTGCTCTCGGATTCTTATCTTTCTCCCTTTAGTGGAATGGGCCAAAATGGCTGCCTGATCCAGACGACTGCCCATGTAGTCCATTGGACCCTCCAGACAGCTCAGTCTACACCGAGGAACGTGTGAGGTCAATATTTTGGTTTTTTATGACAACACACTGGTACCTGTTTCACCGATATTCATCCTTGGATTGTCTCCTTCGAATTACCGCCTTTTGTGTTCGATTCTACAATGCCATAAGACATCGTTCCGGGGTAACATCACCCCATATCAGTGCTTCCGAACTTTGTCAATTTTTGTCTGCGTCTGATTAAACATGAACAGCATCGTATCTTTTCTGGGGAAATTGCGAACTTTTCCGAGTTGGGGGCCGTTTAAAACATTCTCTGCTTTCATTTGATGAGTAACATCCCTTGCTTTTACCATTCGATTCCATTTTGACCAAGCTTGTGATCGAAGATTGTCATCGTCGTTGTCTTCACGGGGGCACTCAGCTTACCCTTGGAACACTGAGGCAATCTTACTGGATTCTTCGAGGGCAAATTCATGTTCGGTCTGTTATTCATCGTTGTGTTCCATGCGTTATAAACCGAGCAGCCACTCCTCAAAAACTTATGGCTGATTTACCTGCATTTCGATCAACTCCATTCAGTCGTCCGTTCTTGAACACTGTCGTCGACTACGCTGGAACGATCAAGCTTCGAACGCATAAAGGACGAGGCTTCAAATATTATAAAGTCTGCATTTTTTATCTTCGTTTGCTGCGCCTTTCGAGCAGTTCATCTGAAGGTAGTTTCCGACTACATGGCCAGTGCCTTTATCCCAGCGTATCAACGATTTACATCGCGACGAGTTATTTGTAAGACGTTAGTCAGTGATAATGCAAAGAACTTCATGGGAGCTGACCGTCAACTTCAAAAAATGTTCACAGAGGCATCTAAAGAGTGTCAAGCCATCGCTTCATTCTTTGCTTCGGAAGGCACCGAGTAGAAGTTTAATCTATTAGCGGGGTCACATTTTGGTGAACCTTATGAGGCTGCTGTGAAGTCCACTAACAAGGGTGGTTAGGTTTGTGTCCGGCGCCGATTTTTTTCCTACTTTGCAGGTGAAAAGAGAATCCCAGACTTCAAAAAAAAAAAAAAATGTTGAGCAAGCGCTCACATTCTGGGGTTGAAATCACACCTTTTACATTTTTTAGTCTTTCAGTGTTTTAAAAAGTGACATTGTCTTTTTCTAAATTTTTTTTACACAAAATTGTTCTAATTGATACCGTATTACAATACCATCGTGAGTTGTAAAAACTCTTACCGTCTAGAGTATTATCATTTGGAAAATCTACCCCTAGAATGCTTCGCCGTATGACATATATGTATTTTAAGATTTTGGACTTTATTCCTGCAAACATCTTGTTTCGATATTAAATTCTATTAAGAATCATCAGTGTTATTCTTAATAACCCCTAAATTATGTGTCATCCACCCCTATAATATTATCAATGAATAAGAAATATATTTATTAATATAACATTTCTATGAGTACAGGATTAAAATATTCAAAAATGTAGAAGGGGTAATTTCAACCCCTGAATGTGAACATTTGCAATCGTTTGCGAAATCTGCGCTGGACACCAGCCTAAGCCCCCTTGTAAGTTCCACCTCCGAAGAACAAATGGAGAAACCCTCCTTATGTTTGAGGAAATGATAAAAAATTTTAACAATTATTGAACAATATCTCAATTCTTGGCCTCTCATGCCAATATCAGATGATCTACAGCACTTCTCAGCACTGACTCCAGGACACTTTCTCATAGGATGCCCTGTGAATGCTTGCCCTGAGCCATCCCTGATGGAAGTTGCCCAGAATCGGTTGTTCCGCTGGCAAATAATCCAATAAACGCGCCAGCATTTCCGGAAACGGTGGTCTTCGGAATATCTTATGGAACTTCAACCACGTTCCAAATAGAAAACCATACAGCCTTCCATTCAGTTAGGGGATATCGTTCTTACTCGAGACAAAACGGGTGGAATTTTTAAGATTTACATGTGATTTTCCTTTTTTTATTAATTCTATCTTGTTTTATGTATTTCAATTTTTAATTGCTGAATTCAATCAGCTGCGACGTCAGAATTTTGATTTCTTAAGCCGGTCTTTGGTCATTATCTCCTTATTTACAGTTACACGTCTTATTTCAATTACTCATACCCACACTCACAGATTTACACACTCTCGCAGTCGTTTTCTAATTTTCGGCTACTGTTGTGTTCAGCTCGCATTTTGCTAGCAGCGAGATTAGTCACTCAAACTCCTGTTTATTTGTTTATTCTAACTAATAAAATGACCTCCCTTTTTGGCGCTACCCTTGTCAAATAAAGTAAATGATGTTGAAATTATTATGTCGTTTAACCCAATGCAGTAATATCTGTCAGAGAAGGTTCAAAAGTTCTTATACAGTCCATTGCTTTTAATTCAGTCAAGACAGAATGAAATACCAATGTGAAATAAAATTGCAGACTTTCGACTTATTGTATTTTTGGTGAATTTTTTTAGCTTTGGTGGATGAATTGGGGCGTATTCCACATTCTCTAGGGGGATGTAACTTCTTGGTCATTTTTTTTTGCATAAAATGAAATAAAATTACGCAACAAAATGGCAGCCTTTCAAATTATTGTATTTTTGGAGAATTTTTTGGTTTCCGTGGGAATAAATAAGGGTGCGTTTTACATTCTCTAGGTAGATGAAACTTTTCAAGCATTTTTTATTTATTGAATAAAATAACCCTGTGCAAGAAAATTGCAGACTTTCGTGTTATTGTATATTTGGTGAATTTTTTTATTTTTTGGGCATTAATTTTGGTGTGTTCCACATTCGCTTGGAGGATGAAATTTTTTGTGTAATCTTAAGGCATTCAATACAATAACTTAGTGTAATAAAGTTGCAAACATTCGACTAGTGCAAACATTCACTAGTGTGTTTACAATTTTTTGGGCGATCTTTGTGCATCGAATGAAATAACTTTGATAGAGGAAATAGCAGACTTTCGACTTATTGTATTTTTGGTGAATATCATGAGTTTTTGGCTTATGAATTTGGGTGTGCTCCACATTAGTTAGTGGGACGAAACTTTTTGGATAATCCTTCTGAATCGAATGAAAAAACTTCGTCCAAGGAAATTGCAGACTTTCTACTTATTGTTTTTTTGGTGAATTAGCAACGGTGTCATTCCGTCGGGGTAAGCCAATTATCTACTCCATCGGACGCTCCAGCCTAGCCAGAGTTAGGTTCTAGTAGTAAATAAACGAAATCAACACATTTTGAACTTTTAAATAAAATCTAGATATATTTACCTATAAGTTACAGTGCTAAGTTATGAGCTAGGATGAGTGTGAAGATGTGTGTAGCCAGTGCGTATATGTATAAGCGTGTGTGCTAAAGCGGATAACATTGGTGAGTGTGCTTGCCGGGCGGAGTGAGATCGAAGAGAGACGAAAGGAGAGAGAGTAAACATGTGGGCGTGCGCGCGTGCTTAAGCCGGTACCTAGAACATCGTAACGTGGTATGAGTCGGGTATGCAGTTGTAGCGGGTCGTCGGAGAGCGAGGCGAGTGTCGTCCCCTGAGCCCGTCTCTCTCGGAGAGCGGTGAGTGGTACAGTGCGGACGGCGAGAGAGAGGGTGGAGGGGGACGATTTTGGAGGTCTGGACGAATTCCGAATGGAACTGGTTGGCGTCAGGTCAGTCAGGTTGATGGCAGGTAACCAACCGGGTATGTTGCCGCGGGTAACTTGGTTAGGGGCACCTGACCCCAGCGTGCCCTTACCTCGAGGGGTAGCCACGTGAGCACCTGTCGACCACCGCTCGTGTCGGTCTCAGGTGCAGTTGGTGCGAGTATGTTGCTACGGGTAATTTAGTCAGGGGCACCTGATGCCAGCATACCCTGGTCTCTAGAGGTGGACACAGGAGCGCCTGTCGGTTAATTTGTGAAATTTTGTATGTCTTACGGTCCACATAAAAATTAAAGAAAAATAAAAAATGAGCCAAAAACAACTTTCCGACTCAAACTATATTAATTAAAACCTCCTTTCTCCATCCTTTACGTACGTTTCGTTACAATTGCGTACCTTTTTCAAATGGTTTTTAAACCTAAATACAGTAATGCTTCAAGTGAGCAATATTAAACAGAGAAAGAATTAAAATAAAAAGAATAATAAATATAATTTGTACCTGAGATAAGATTAATTTCGAAGAGTAAACAAACATCGAAAAAGATTGTATTATTGGTGAATTTTTTT
>CAKNWT010076706.1:0-14185 GCA_932066315.1 Andricus coriarius | reverse complement strand
ATTCTGAAAGGAACGTAATTTTACTGTTAAAAGACTTTTTCTTAGAGTGTATAAAACCTCTGGACCAGAATACGATCGAAAATCGACTAGGAAAAAAATTCTTTTTCCGAAATGCCATGCTTTTTTAAACAAAATGTTAAAGGTTTCCCAGCTTCTGATTGACTGGTAATAGATCGACAACGTTCAAATGGACACACACTTTTACCATTGAATCATGTAATGAAATGACACTACGAATTTTTCACAGAAAATAAAAATGTTTAATTTATGACCACAGATTACCCGGATCTAGTCATGAATTCCCGGCATTTTCTCGTGTTTTTCAAGGTGCAAAAAAATTCTCGGCAAATTCCCAGATTTCCTGTTATTCAAGTAAGCCATTCTTTATTCTAAAAAAGAAACAATTTGAAAAAGTAACTAAGTTGTTAAAAAAACGAACCTTGTCCATTAAAAAGACCTTCTAAAGGTATGGCAGATTCTTCTGGTTGGGTTGTTGGTGTCGGTTCCAAATGAACTTTTCCCTTTCCTTGATGAGGCCCAATCGTTTTCAGAATCCTTTGTGAACTTGTGGATTTGATTTTCCCTTCAGGTATGGCAACTTCTTCATCGTTTAGTAGACGAGAGGAACTTTGAAGAACTTGGGCGTATTTTCCGTTAATATAAGTGCCAATGACACTGGTTTCATGAACTGTGGTTAATCCATCTTTTACAATTGTGCCTCCCAGTTTTGTCACGAGGCCAGTCGGATTTTCCTTATCTCGACGAGATGGTCTCAGCTTTCCATGAAGCTTCGAAGATGGTCTCAAGTTGATAAGCTGGAGAAACAATTTTTAAAGTTCATAAAAGGGTTTTTGTTTGGTGTACGGAAATAGTATACTCTCAAATGTTAAAAATGCCATTTTTATGTTACAAATATTATTCCTAATATTACGGTCACGTTACAAATGTATTATACAGATCAAGAAAATACGTTACCACAGTTTCATGTTGTATATTTGTTCATAATAACAGGGTGATTACTCGTATTTAAGCTGGATATTAAATCAACTAATTGTTATTAATTATAACTAATTAACTTTTGCAAATTAAAAAAAATTGAAATCAATTTTAATGATAGTTTAATTATATCAGAAGATACACAGAATTGAATGCCATAGGCAGTAGAAAAAGGCGAATGCCGTCAGCCAATTTACCCTGCGGCTGACCATTCGATTCTGCAACTACTCATCAATTGGAGAACGAAACAGAAATCATGATACAGGATAAAAATAAAGTAAATTTTCATAAATTAGTATTGATTCGGGGAAAAATATATTTCAGCATCTACAAAAGTAAGACCCATAACTTATAGGTGGCTTACTGCAGAAGACCACATATTATGAAGAGATATTAATATTAAAGTAGGAAACAGTTAATAGTTATTTTAATAAATTTCCAGAAGTATTAATTAATACAGTTATTATAAAAATTATACATTATAATAATTTACAAATTGTTTTTGGCCTGGCACTAAAATAATGATTCCGAAAAATCCGGTCTTCTGCGCATCAAATATTGCTTACCTAATAAAAAAAATGACCTTGAGAATAATAAGGCTCAAGAAGTCGTGGGCCCAAAACTAGTCAGTCATGTTTCTTTGTCTTATTATAACTTTCAGTCTCTCAAAAGCGTGGGTATTGCTGAGCTATAGTTACATCCGTCAGGTACCATTCGAGTCTATGGAAAAATGAAGCGATCCTGACAAGAACGGGTTTCCAACTGGGACTATGGTTTAAAGTTATTCACATTAGTTCACAACTTAAGGTTTTTTTGCAGCACTGACGTATGTATCAGAGCATTTTACTGTCTAATACATTCTATATTAAGTATAATATCTAATATGCATCGGAACGCATCAGGATTAATAGTTCTACGTATTTTATAATGATTTAATTACATATATTCAAATATCCTACAATATTTTTAGATGCCCTTCAAATTTCTAGATTACTGTGGAATTGTTCTGAAGCCCTTTTAAATATTTGGCCATTTTTGTGTGAATTTAGAATTCTGTGAATATTCTGGAATGATTTAGAATGCTCCAGATTATTCTGGAATTTTAATCGGAATATGGTATCTAATATTTTTCAGAATAATCTAAACTGTTCTGGGATTTTTCCAGATATTCTTCTATGTCTAACATTCTTTGTAAATTCTGGAATGTTCTTTGCATTTCTAGAATATTTTGGAATCTATCAGAAAAATCTGGAATGTTCTAGAATATTGTGTAATGTGTAATGTGTTTTGCCCGCCAATTTTAGAATATTCTGTAATCTTTAGATTATTCAAGAATTTCAGAATACACTGCAGTCCTGCTTTATCTGTTCCCGATATATCAGACAAGGTAGTGCAAGGGGGCGAGAGAGAGGCGCTTGAAAGGTCAGCGGTCTTGCGACGTTTACGGCTCGGCATTATTATATTATTATATTATCATTATTATTATATTAGCCACGAGCAAGAAGGAGAAGAAGAACGGTTTAGAGAGTCCCGATTCATCATCGAGGCCATTGAGGGTACCCCCGACATGGCTGATAAAGCGGGACTGCAGTGTACTGGAAAAGTAACTGGTGTGTTAGAGAAGTATGCAAAAAATTAACTAGTGTGTCAAACAGAACTATAGCCAATCTACGCATAGACAGTAGTTTTTTTCTCATGTTTTTCTGAAAAGCGCCACATTCGGCACACTTTGCATACGGGAAAGGGGAGACTTTTTGTACACGTGTTACAAAAATACTTTTTCCTCTTGCATCAATCTCTTTTTTGCATTATTTAAGAAACCTGGCAAATATTTCTAAACTTGACAAAAAATATTGCTGCCCATTACTTTACAATTGTCGTGTTATGTTAATCTGATCAGCACCTGATCTAAACCGCAGACTAGAACTTCCAGATTAGACGGTCTAAACCAAGCCTGACTTGAGCCTGATCCGACATCCTTATTTGATTTTGTTTTAAAAACTTGCAATCTTTTCATTATCCTTATCACTGAACTTTTTAATATCATAGGTATAATTTTACTTCACAGAAAAAACTGAGGGTTCAGTAAAGTTGCGGCTCAAGTAAACGTTGGTCTCATTTAGAAATGAGACTCCAATAGAACTCTTTTTGAGGGTTCCTTTTTAGTTCGTTGATATCCGATAGATGGCTATTCATATTTTCAACTGCGCATGTGCCAAAAAACTCGGGCCTATTTGAAATGAATAAAGACTATGAATAATCATACAGATAAGTATTAAAAAACATTTTTCATTTGTTTTAAAAACAAATTAAATTGAATGACAAAAGTACCTACCTTCCTAAAAAAATGTAATACCAAAGTAATATTGCAAGTGTATATTATATAATTTTAAATAGTACCGCGCTTTTTTGGTATATGCGCCATTGAAAACGTCGGATTTTCAACATAACCTTAAAAACCGTAATATTTCATGTGCCCAATCTTCCTTTCAAGAATGACTAATATCTATAATTTTAGTTTCTTCATTAAATTTTTCCCACTGCAATATTATTTAATTCGAATTACAAACTTAAATGTACACCATACACTTGTAAAATCTTCGCAGTGAGTCAAGGCTGAAGTGAAAAAAGGGATCCATTGGAACCGTTTCAATCCATACTTTAGGTTCATTTAGAAACCATTTATCATTTTGGGTTCCTTTTCAGCAAGAGAGGTTCCTTTTTGTTGCAGCTCCTTTGGAACCAAAAATTGGTTCTAATAGAAACTTTGGTTTTTTCTTATTCTAGGAGGGAGAAGAGGTCGAGGTTCCTAGGAAAAAAATAATTACGCCACTGCTCATTAATGTACGCAATGAGAAGAAAATATGGGCATTCACAAGCGTTGTCTCGTACAGAATAATTGCCAGCTCTGCGCTCGATCGCGTAATTGCAAGTGAACTGGGTGTATAAACACATGAAGGATTTCCTCGTGGGAACTTTACCGTTCGCATGCCGTGGTGATTCGGACGATTGCCTTGTCGTCCTTCGCGCCTTCGCGAGTGAACTCCAAAGAACGTGAAACCTAATGCATTCGCAGCGGCAATTTTAAGGCGGATGAAGCGTCAATTTATGGGCTCTTTGTCATTGGCCTGGAGGTCAAATTCGTGGGAGGAAGAAAGCGAGGGTCAAGGAACACATCTCTCACATCTTAGTGTGGTCGAAAAGCAAATAAATTCCAAAATTCAAAAATTAGTCTTCTGAAGGCAAAAAGCTTCGACGTGGAAGTAAAGAGTAGGACAAGCAACTAAAGAACTTAAGGCCTTTTCTTAGATAAGACCCAAATTCAGTATATCGACTCCTTTTCAATAAGGTCTCTTTCAGGATTTGTCGTTGGGAGAAAATAACAAAATATGATCAGTCAGGTTAAGGTATGAAATAAAATTTGGAATCGGACTGATAGGGCCCAAATTTGGTTAATGAGAAACAAATAAGGGCCACAAATTGATTGTGATCCGTAAACTCTCAAGTGAAGTCTTCCATTTCGAAGCCTACAATCGCAATCAAACGTAACGTGACGCGGTACATTGCCTAAACGCGACGTGGAGCGCTGTGACATGAAGGCGTCTAATTTAATATTCCACATTGCAGGTGTGATCGGGGCTTTGAGGCCCAAGAGTTGACCTTTCGGACATACGGCCTAAATTATTGCTCAATCAACGAAACATTGAAGACTAAAATCTTATAGGTTCCATTTGTCAACTACTACTGCAAGGTTATAATACCCAAATATTAATGAGGAGATGAAAATTAAAAATAAGTTGAGTGGTCACATTTTGACAAAAAGAGATATCAATTTGTAGTAAATTCCAAATTTTGGTACTATGTGATACGAATTTGGAATCAGGCCCAAATTTGAAAAGTGGCTCAAGTTCCAAAAACGGTCTTTAATTTTAAGACTCTATGTGTCGATTCTATATATCAAAAATTCACACAGAAAGAAGAATCAAATATTGCAACAAAATGATGCTTTTAGACACCAAGACCTACTTTCGTGATCATTATCATAAGGCCCAAAAATAAAAAATTGGGTCGATCAAATTTTGAGCCAATTTTTTCATTTTCTTATTCATACTAAAGGGGATGTTAATTTATAATATTAGAACAACAAAACGATGACTAACGTTAGATTGTACCTTGTAGGTTTCGTCAACCACTTCCGCTGGCTGCGTCGAGAGGAAATCATACTCAGGTTCAGCTAGGTTGTTTTTTACGCCGGGCACGTCACCGTCGTCTTTCGGCCGAACCTCAACGACCGTGGAGAGCACTGGACTAGTAGTTACCACTTCCACGCGTGTTTTCACATTCTGCAAGAAAAATTGTGAATTTGTATTCAATGCGTTCTGCGTCACGCTAACTAGGCGAATTTCATCAGAATCGCAGTTTTACAATATTTCATTGCCCAATAGGATTCTGACAACATCTGAAAATTTAAACAAAGAAAATTAAGTTTTTCTTCGATTTATTTAAGAAAATGATTTAAGATTTCCGAATATTAAATATAAACACATTTATTTTTTCAAATTTCAGTGCATCTAATTTTGAAGAAATTTTAGTTTAAAGGGATTCAAATACAAATCAATAAAATCGGAAAATTTAAAAAAAGATTCAAGTTTAAAAAGTCCAATATGTTTAAAAAATTCCGATTTTAAAGCTTTTGCGTAAATTTTAATTTTAATTAAACCAAAATGGATTTTTCAATTTAAAGTTTAATGTTATTAATACTAATAATATTGTAAATAATTTTTTTCTGAGTACACATTATTTGTATACTTGCTTGAAGTAATCTTCAATTATCTGCAATTCTTTCCAACATTTATGAGTAATTCCAGTTAGCTAGGAAAGTCTGAGTCCATTGACATAGTTTTCACAATTGTAATGACTTTTCTACTTCCATATAAAATTGTATGGAAATTTGCTCTTGATATAATCTTGGCCAAGGTGAACAATTAGATATCAAAGTCACATAAATACATAGTTATATGCCTAATTAATAAATAATCTTTCAAAGTAAAATCTTTTAAAATAATAAATTACACATAAATAATAAAAGAACACAGAGAACAGTGGATGTTCAAACCTATAGAATCTAGATATTCAAGTGTAAGATTATACTATCACTTAATGCAGATATAAACTTTCAACATATAGATAGTACAGACTAACATGTTTTATTTTTAAATATAAAATATTTTAATCCTAAACATTTGGAGGCTATGTACAGGCAAAGATCCATCTCTAACCGGCAAGTGTGTGAAATCCATGGCCAGCTCTAAGAGACACTATTAAAAAAATGCAAGAGCAGCAAACCCGGTATAAGACTTCTTAATTTCCGTTTTTGCTTGAGAGAATAGTGAGATGAGATTTCTAATGAAATTGGTCCAAAGTTTGCTTCTAAATTTCCTACGTTTGCTATTTACATAAACGATGTGTCATAAAAACAATTTACATCCAGTTAATTCAAACAGAGAATTATAAATACATATATTCTTACAGTAGGTGCTAATCATTTGTTTTTGAAAGGGGACTTTTCAGGTTACATAGCTATTTTTATCAGAGAACTTACGTAGTATTTCTATTAATTTTTTTCAAGGAACGATACTCAAGGCTCTGTGAAATGCCAATGAACAATAAAGACATGTTTAACTATTCCTTTACGAAAATTCTAAAAATAATCAGGAATTTTTTTTAGAATTTTGAATATAACTTCGCGATAAAAATATAATTGTTGCCATCTCTGAAGGAAAATGTGTCATTTTCTGTCTTACTTTGAATTATTTATTTTAAATTTATGTAGACTCTTTCCAATAAATTAGAAATTTGAAAAGTGACAAATTTAATCAGTTCAGTTTTGAAACCAGAAATTGGTAAATTTTCCCATTTTCGTGATTTAAAAAATGGTTCAATATTTTCACCTAAATTATTTTGGACATATCAGAAATAGAAGTTGTAAAATCTGATTATGAAGTTCATGGAGAATAGACATAAGGAGACCAAAGTAGTGTAACCGAAAATGAGAAATTTTTTGTCGTATGAGAATAGTGACAATACTTCTCGTTCCTGTGTATAGCGCTGGTGTGGCACGCGTATTAATGGCAGCTGCTTATGTTGACATCAGTTGACATTTTGCAATATTTATATCTGTGATATGTGACTTACATATAGATAAATTGTAATTTAAATAAAAAAGATGGAAATAATATTATTCATCGCGAAACATCTTTTTTAAAGTGGGTATAATTGTAGTGATCCTGAAATGGACGAGGTAGGTACTTTTGAATTATTGCGCTAACGAATTACTATAACCTTCGCAGTATAAAGATTTGAATAGAGAATAATTAAGATTTTTAGATTTCAACGTAAAAGTCAGAATTATTGTATTTTATAAATATGGGATTTTTCACCAGTTTAAAATGCACTACAGGTTGCCTTTGGAATTTAGTTTCATTTTATTCATAGCCGGGTTTGTATTTTTGTTTGTACCTTTAGGTTATATCAGGTTATATTTACACGGACCATAACGGCAGCCATCGATACGCGTACCACACTAGCGCCGCGCTCGAGAAGATCTAGCATTTCGATGCGCTTTTGTTTGTACATCCGACAGAAAAATGCTCGTTTTTGGTGAAGTCAATGTACAGGACTTTGGGCTCCTTATCTCTATTCTGCATGATGGTTTCTTGGCAGCCTCACAGCTCACAGGCCCATGGGTCTTTTTTATTTAGTCAGAAAGTGCTACAGTTTGAGCCCACTAACAAGTGGGCAATCTTCTGGCGTAGATAGTCTTGCTGGAGTTTATTCTATTTATTTGAGCCATGAAAACCGTTTACTTAATTGTACTAAATATTGTTCAAAAGCAACAAACTCGTGCATTGATTCAAAGAAATCATTTCTTTGGGCGCGATTTCTTGGACGCAGAATATGAGATATTTAACTCAAGGAATTCATATCTTTAAAACTAAGAACCTAGTTTCCTTGAATCTCGCTTTCGCATCCAAAGAAATTTTCTTTAGTTTAATGATTTTGAGCCTTTGAATTAAAAAAGATTCTATTTTAAATAAGTTATTCATTGATGCGTGAAACAAACATTTTGGTTTCTTTAAATCAAAGAATTATTGAGACTTAGCGGATCAAAACTGTAGGGCTTTCCAGTTAAATAAAATAGAGGAGAGTCAGGACCTGTGCGGCCGCCAAGATACCTTGTTGTTTTATTTAACGGTCACCAAGACACTCGCTAAAAGAAAAGCTTCCAACAAAGTGGTCTAAGAATCAAAATATATCAATTTCTTCATTTTTCTCAGATTTTAACCACTGATAACAAGAAAAGAAAACTATAACATAGCACCTTTTATTATTGATCGAAATTCTACATACATGCCACAATCTTTCAATATGGGCCTACTTCTTTAGAAAATCGGACTAAAAGAAAAGCGTCCAGCATAGCGGTCTTCTCTTTCCTCTATTTTCCCAATTCCTTTCCCTTCGCCCCAAAGTAATATTCATCATAAAATTGAAAATTTCTATAGGTAGACAATTTTTCCCCGGGAAAAAGATTGGTTTTGTTATAGGCTTCCAGATAGACGGCCAGACACCAGAACGATTTTATAAGGGCTTCGCCTACGAAAAATAAAAAAGATTGAAACTTATAGAATTATTGTTTTGAAGCAGACTGTAATAAAAAAACATAGAATAGAATAGAGAATAAAAGATAATCACACTAGTTGGAGAAATATGAAATAATTTGGAAAGAGTAATATGACGATATAAAAGAATTAAGTAAGATAGAAAAATTATAAAATTATTTGATGAAGGAATAGATTAAAAAATGATACATTGGGCTAGAAAAGGATCGAACTATGCGATAGATGATTAGGTTAAAATTTACAAAACAGTATAGAAGAAGAAAACGTTTTTCCAATGAAAGGGACATACGAAAAGAAAATATTTAGAAAAAAGAATAAGATTAAAAGGCATAGAAATAGATAATCCTATTGGAAATGAGAAACGGACGAGAAATAATCTCAAATGATAGAAGATATGAATATTCAAAATCAGTATATGATAGAAAGAAATAGCCTTGGTAGCTCACGCGATAGCGCATTAGGCTTGTGAGCAGGAGGCCTGGGGTTCGATCCCTGTGCCGGTACCAATGGAAATTTTGTATGTACTTCTACCAGGGCCTTGGCGGTTCGGAATTCACCTTAACTGTAGGTCCCCTGAAAAGAGGCTTAAGGGCCCAGGAAATCAAGTGTGAAACCCGGGGTAAGATTCAGGCCAAACGGCGAAGCCATTTTGTCCAATTTTTTGTATACATACTCTAAAGGATATAGAGACTGTCGGTAAAGTTGTACTTTTTCGAAAAAATTATATTTTTCATGCAAAAATGAAAAGAAATAAATTGTCGTCGATAACATTCAGGGGCGAACACACCGTATACGAAAACTAGGGGCCCCTACCCAAATGAGTGGGTGAATTCCCAAAAGGTTGGGCTGGTGTAAATGGGGGGGGGGGGGTGGATAATATCATTAAATGCAGACTGTGAAAGAAAACTGTAAACAGTATAATGTGTTATAATCGATTCGACCCCGAATTCATGCATGCAATGTATTCACGCCGAATCAGTGCAACTGTACAATTTTCGGCAACTTACTCCGAAAGTAGTAGTACCTTGTTGCATTAAATAACAATATACAAGATCTCTGTATAAAATGGCTGATTATACAAACATGCGCGCAAGATATCAATAATCTGTGTCGCTCAATTTCCTCCGAAAAATAACAGATTTATTCGCATTGTACACAAAGTTTGCATGTTTGCACAACTCAGGAACTGTCTGCAATAACCGGTTATAGAATTTTATTGAACCTGACAGCTTGCACAAAAAGGTTTCAAATTTTAATTTTGCAAACATATATTGAAATATGAATTTTAACTGCGTATCTTCTTTTGCCCATGAAAAAATGTATAGCACGCACTCAGAAAAAAGTTTTGTTGATTCAACAAAAATTTGGTTGGATCAAACAAATAAACACATTGCTATATGGTCAATCAAATTCTTGGTTGATTCAACCAAATCTGTTGCTTATTAAACTTTGGTTGATTGTAATAAATATTTTGTTCAATCGAACCAAATGTTTTGGTTGATCCAAAAAAATATTTGGTTGTTTCGTTCAATCAAAATGTATCTAGATCTTGACTTTCCAAAAATTGTATTCTAGGATAAAAGCTTTTGATAAAAAACTGTTGATAAGCATCACTTGCAGCATTAGAAAACCAAACTTTTGCACAATTTGACATAAGGGCTTTTCCATATACATTTATGTGAGGTTCTTTCAACAATTATGAATTTTGAGGTTAGATGCCTGCACCGATGTGAACCCTGCAAACTAAAGGTTGTACTTACGTTCAAAATTTGCAGGATACTGTTTCAGACCCCGGTTGAAAAAAAAGGTTACATTTTTAGTATCAATTTGTTTGTATTACTCACTTTTTCACCAATTCGCAACACGACGTACATCAGAAACTTTTCGACACGCAAACTGGTCAGCGGTGTGGACTGGCATCATCTGTTTTGGTATGTTTAGTGTATTTAATGGAAGTATTTGGTAGAATCAACCAAATTATTTCGTTACTTTAACCAAATAATTTTCTAATAAATAATATATTCCGCTAAGCACATTTATTTGGTTAAATCAAATAAACATGCTCAAATAAATAATTACTTTTAATTGACCTAATTAATTCCTTGTGTTTTTTTAAATAACCAAAGGTTTATTTGCGCTGACCAAATTTTTTAGTTTCAACAAACAAATTAGGTTGAATAAATTGTTTTTTTAAATCAACTCAATCTTTTCTCTGAGTGCGTGTGTTTGTTGAAATTAATAGGAACAGCTGCTACTTTTTTCTACCAAATGGCCTTCTTTTAGCTAATTTGACTGTATTATATGTACACTTGTTCGTGATTTTGTCCAAAACAAGAACTGTCAATCGTTTTGCGACTGATGTTTCACTTCACAATGTTACTTTTGGGCAAATACTGCATTTCTTACGAGCAGTTTATCACTACATTCGTAAATGTTCCATTCACGCATAATGAAGGAATTTCGGTTTTCGAAATCTTGGTCAGTTTTTTTGTAAACAATTTTTTTGGAAACAATTTAATTCTTTATAAACAACACAAATTTAAAGCAGCACTTTCAGCTCGCTAAGCAAAAATAAAACTTTTGTGCCTCTTGCACTTGTTTCGTAGGATAAACCGTTTGCAATCAACATGATAATTATAATAATTTATAATTCATTATTTTGTGAAAAATTCGTGTTTCATGGTAACAAAATTGAACAGTTTGGTTTAAAATTAATTTATTTTGTTTCAAAATCGTCTTTTTCGGTGCAAAATTAATCTTCTCGGTTACAAATACAACTACCTGTTTAAAATTAATCTCTTTGCTAGATAATTGAACTATTTGCTTGTCAATTAATCATTTTTAGTTAAAACTTGAATTATTTCGTTGAAAATCCGTATTATTCGGTATAAAATAATTCTTATTCTTTAAAAATTAATATTTTGTATTGAAAATTTCACTATTTTTTCAAAACTTTATCTACTTTCTTTAAAAAAGTTAACCATTTTTTTTAAATATCATTTTTGTTTGACAAGTCGACTCTTTTGCCGAGCATAAATTCAGCTCTTTTCTTTAACAATATTCTACTTTGTAGACAATTTTACAATTTGGTTAAAAAGTCATTTTTTTATGAGGATTCTGAACTTTACTTGAAAATTCATCTGTTTGCTTCAAAATGTTACTATTTTGTTGAAAAATCATTGTTTTGGTTTGCACATTGATTTTTTCTAACGTATCGTGTGTTGTTCGGCTTAAAATGTTAATTTTCGATTGTTTTTTTGGATTTTGAAAATGCTATAACTCTACAAATTTTATTTTTATCGAAAAATGTCATTAAGATAAATTGTTTGTCTTTTTCAGTAATACGAGACCGATCGCGCGCTTGAGCGCGCGTGTTTTGTATTTGAAAATTTATTTTGCTGCAAAGAATTCGAGGGCATGTGAAACTTTGCCGTAAGAGCAAATTACTTTACGCAGGTTTTTGTGAATAATATTTCAAAGAAATAATGGTTGTCAGACGTCCGTGTTCATGTTCTTTACATCTGGGTAATAATATTTTTGTTTGAAATTGTAGATTGAAATAAAAACCCACGAAATTTAAATTGTTGTATAGTAAAGTATCCTGTGACCTCAAGATGTTTTGAAAACATTTTTTATCGATTGTTTAAAAAGTAAACAACGGAGACTTGTGTGTCGTCCTTAACTAACATACGACTCATGCTAATTTGGCATATGACTAGTTAAAAATTTCGAGACCATATTGCCTGATGAGGACAGAAAACCAATCTGGCGAAACGTCGTAACACTATAAACTGATGTTCATTATTTACCCTCAATTGGCCGTTTGACTACTTACTACGATTAATCTTTCAAAATTATTAAAAACCTTTCTTCAAAATCTTCCAAAATCTACATTTTGTTTTAAATTCCAAGGAATCGTTCCAGGTTTTAAATTATTTTTGAAATTTTATTAAAACTTTTCAATATCTTTTAAAATGAGTAGCATTTTTCCTAAACAAAATTTTTAATTCCGAAAAATGACTTGAAACCTTTCAAAAGTCTTGAAAACATTTTTTCAAAATCTTCCAAAATCTACATTTTGTTTTAAATTCCTTGAAATCGATTCAGGTTTTAAATTATTATTGAAATTTTTTCAAAATTTCTCAATATCTTTTTAAATAAGTAGAATTTTTCCTATTTTTTTTCAAAATTCTGCAAAATGAAAAAATTGCCTTAAAATCTTCCACAAACTTTTCTGACAATTTTGGAATTTTTTCGAAATGTTTTGAAATCTTTTTCAATTTTATTTGGAAAAGTTTTTCATTCTCTTGAAACCTTTCATTCTGAAAAAGATTCTAAAGTTTGTTTGGAAATCTTTAAAAATCGATTTTTTTTTTTAATTTTATGAAATCGACTTTTTGTTTGTAATTTTATAAAAACTTTGCGAATTTTCTTCATATTTCTCAAACTAACACACATTTTTTGTAAAATGTTGTAAACGTGCAGAATTGAAAAATTTTGCTTTAAAATTTTCTACATTATTTTTCGAAATTTTAGAGAATCATTTTTAAATATTCTCTTAAAACCAAATAAAACATTATTTAAATTTTACCAGGAATTATAAGCAAACTTTTTTATTTTTTTGAAACCATGAAAATTCGCAAGGTAAACTGTTCGGCGAAATTTTCGGCAAAATCCTGTCCATTATTCTCGTACATCACAAAAAAAAATCTTTAACGCCGACTAACGACGACATGAAGCGACCCACGTTCCAGATCAGAGACAAAGAGTAGGAGACCTAGGTGACCGCAACAATCAATTTTTGATCGCCATTGATTATGTTATTATGATGGTGCACTCCCATGACAGCTGAAAGCAATGGATGAAAGCAGAAAACCATGACTCATGAGTTTCTGCTTTCATCCACTGCTTTCATTTGCCATGGGAGTCCACACAATTTTAAGAGGAGAGAAATATAAAGGTTTTCTGTAATTGTTAGCTGAAGATCGTAAATAATCGAGAGTTTCAGATTATATGAAATATTTTTGTCTTTTCTCGCACATATATTGAGAATTATTTTTGCAAAAAATCTTTTGGACAGAATTGTAGCGGTCTGCGCAAGCTCGAGAATACTCTCGACTTGGCAGCTCTCTGGTTAGTTCGCTTACTGCATGAGTAACCACGGGCTACGCATGAAGTGAGCGTTAAGGCAACGCTATGAAGTTGGCTGAAATGCATGTTGTAACTCATGAGAGTGAAAGAGAGAAATATATTTATCCGTCTCTTTCACTCTCATGAGTTTCTGCTTTCATCCACTGCTTTCATCTGCCACGGGAGTCCACACACTTTTAAGAGGAGAGAAATATAAAGGTTTTCTGTAATTGGCAGTTCAATCAAGTTCGTAAATATTTGAGAATTTCAGACTATATGAAATATTTTTGTCTTTTCTTGCACAATATATTGAGATTACTTTTACGAAATTTTGCATGTAGCGAGCATTAAGGTAAGTGGCAACGCTATGAAGTTGGCAG
>CAKNWT010076689.1:0-10762 GCA_932066315.1 Andricus coriarius | reverse complement strand
TACTTGAATCCTATTTCTTAGCATCAAGAAAATATTCTTTAACAGTAGTGATTTTCATTTAAACCAGACACATATCTTTTGTTGATCTAAAGACACGAATTCTTTGGCTATATTTTCTTGATTCAAATAAATATCTCTTACATTCAAGAAAGTGATTTGCTTGATTCAAAAGGTCTAGATTCATTGAAATCTGATTAGTCGCTCAAAGAAATATTTATTTGATTCAATGACTTCGATTCTTTGAATTGATTCAGGATCATTTGAATCAATTTATTTTGCATCCTTGAATGGACTATTTAGATTTATTTTAATCAAAGAAATAATGGTTTAATTCAAAATATTATTAATTACATTAAAAATATATTTATTTGTTACAAAGAGTTCATGCATTTATACCAATGAAGCGTATTTATGTATATGAACAAGATATTGTGTTTACATAAATATTTATTTCTTCAGTTGAAGGAAATATTCAATTTGCTTACTAGAATTAAATTATTTATAACAAATAAACAGTTATTCCAACGATGTAATTATTTTTTTTAAATCAAATATTTAATAATTTGGCGTAGTTTGTTTCGATTTAGTACTTCTTTAGATTGATGAAATATGTTGTAAAATTTAATATCCATGTTTTTGATTTGAAGAAATATTTCTTTGGCATTTATGGTAAGGGCTAAATACGACTTTCCACCTTAGAATTTACATGTTCTGATAGCGTCGTGGTCATCGCTGTGGACTTTACACCTGACGGACCCAAGTTCGATTCCTGCTGAAGGTGGATTTTTCATCGAATTTTTCTGTTTCAGGTTGAGCAAGATTTTAAATTATGTGAATTGTTTAAATTAAATATGTATAATAATAACAATGCTAATTATAACTAAGGCTGAAAGAATTCATTTGTTCATTTAGGAAAATATGTACCAAAGTTGAAGTACGAACTACTTTATTGCACTGTTTTGAATGTCTTAAAATAAATTCGACTAAATTTCTATTTAATATTCAACTTTGATAAAATTATAATTACTATTTCACGATAAATATATGTTAAATATTTTAAAATCTACCTGTAATAAAATTAATATATTCATTTTAATTATTATATAAAATTTTAAATGCATGAATTAGTAACAATAATTTAAAAAATAAAAAAGATTACATTCTATAAAATTATATTTTTTTACAGAATGGTCATTTTATTTCTTAACATAATGCTCAGAAAATATTATAAACCATCCACGTACTACTTGAGCATGTTAAAATATAATTAGTTTTGATTATTAATAATACAATAAAAAATTATATTTTTTTAAAATTTCAAATAAGCGCGCAAACGGTAGCCAATGAAGCCCCTTATGCATCGCATGTGCAGTAGTGCCCGAGTTTTTTTTTCACGAGGGCTAGTGAAAAATGTTCTTACAACACACCGAGTAGTTGTTTCGCCTGTTCCTCCGTCTCTTCCACGAATACCTTCAGCGTTCTCCTGAAGGCCCTTTTCGTGAGAGTGACTCTTATCTGTTGAGGTGATGCTGCTCCAAGACATTTCTTGACTTGTGGTGTCGAGGTCCAATACCTCGACCTCAGTGCGAGGGACAAGCTCCCTCACACTGCCCCCCCTTTCCGATGGCCACTCTAATGGCAGTGGATAGCTTTAATCTGCCGTCCGCTGCAGGTCCTACTTCCACAAGGACCTTGTCGTTCTTGGTTTCTATGACACCCTTAATTTTAACACCAATGGTGTCAAGTTTCACCTTACGTTTAAGGTCCTTGAGGACCTCTGCGTAGCTTAGACCCTCGGCAGGTTTTATAATAACCGCCTCGGGTCTAGCTGGCCTATTTTTCACCTTTTTCTTCCTTGCTTGGGTTGCCTGTGTAGGCATCCCTTCCTCGTCTTTCTTGGGTGTTGAGGTCGTCACCGTAGCAGGACGGATCCTCGGCCTCTTGGTCCTCGGCTTAGAGGGACTCTTCTCAACTGGACTCAGGGTGGTCTCCCTCTCTCATTTCCTATCACGGGGAGTGAGAGCTGTCACGGCTTCGTAAGTCTGAGTTCAGCTTTCGTCAGTCTTCTTCGTGGCCTTCTTCTTTCGGGTCACGGCCCTCGTTCTGGCAGTTCGTCCAACATTCTCGATCAAGTCCCTATGAAGACCTTCGGTCGTCATAGAGTGATCGAGTAGTTCGTCTACGAGTCGATCCGCTCGTTCCAGCCCGTCCCTAATTGGAAGCCACATGTTCCTCTTAGAGCTGCTGAATTCCGCCATTTCCTTGATGGACACTTATGGAACCCTTTATTATTGGATCCAACCTAAAAAGTTCCTTAAATCATATTTGAGAAATTAGCAAAGGCGATTTGAGAGAGAAGAAGGAGCAGTTTAGCTGGAGGTATTGCAATTATTTTGATATCTTGAGATTGCGAAAAAAAGTTCGGCGAAGTAAAGTTGCACGGTACTTGCAACTGCACAGTCGAGTTACATGGCACATGCAGCTGTGCAGTGCAGTTAAATGACACTCGCGGAGGAGCAGTGTAGTTACATGGTACTTACGGATGCGCAGTACAGTTACAGGGCCCTTAGAGCTGCACAATGAAGTTAGGGATTACTATTAGATGCGCAGTAAAGAAAAATAGTCCTTACATCCGCGTGACAGAGTTCAATGGCACATATGGCTGCTCAGAAAAACTAAAATGACCTTACAGCTACGCAGTAGAATTAGATGGAAAATACGGCTGCGCAGTACAGTTAAATGGCACTCAGGGATGCGCCAAAACGCAAACGGATCAAAACTGAAAGAAAGAAAACCGCTCCGGTTCCGAACCAAGCTATATGCGTATACTGTACTACACTTACACAAGCAATGCAAGGTTAAATTACTTTAGAATTACCTTATAAGCTCTGTACAACGGTGATTTTTGGTGGATCACAACGCAAACGGGGGGTCACAATTCCAGAATTGTAAAATTTTAATTATATTTTGAAAATTTTATCAATTTGGTGATTTACAAGAAAATCAGTACGAGGGGGGTTTTCGGGTCATAGAATACTTTAGGGTAAAAATTCGAAAACCTTACTCAATTTTTATGAAACTTAGTACGAGGGGGTGTTCGGGGATCAGAACACAAACTGGGGTTCACAATTCCAGAATTCTAAAATTTTAATTATATTTTCAAAATTTTATTAATTTGGTGATTTCCAAGAACATCAGTACGAGCGGGGTTTTCGGGTCATAGAAGACAAATTTAGGGTCAAAATTTCAAAACTTTACTCAATTTTTATGAAACTTAGTGCAAGGGGGTGTTCGGGGATCAGAACACAAACTGGGGGTCACAATTCCAGAATTCTAAAATCTTGAATATATTTTGAAAATAATAGCATTTTCTAAAATTGGGGGGGGCGCCAACCAAACAACAGAAGTTTTGGTGGGATTGACGTTACAACAATGACTCCCCACCGTACGACGAATCACTTCTGAACTCGGACATGATTTTGGACTCGGAAAACAAAATACACGCATAAAGGCGGTAAGAGAACTACGAGAAACTATGCACGTAAGGAAACTAGATATTTTATGTGTACCTGAGACAAAGAAAAAGGGTCGCGAATGTAGAAACATAGAAAATGGGGTGTTGAAAGGCGGTTTTGAAATCTGGTCAGGAGTAGGTAGCGAATCACATGGTAGTCAAGGGGTCGGTTTAATTATGAATGAAAAAGCAAGACAGCATCTCAAAGATCATGATTTTGTATCTCCCAGATTGATGTGGGCTAGAATGAAGGTAGGAATCAGAAGATTATTCATCGTAGCGTGCTATGCTCCAGTTGATAGCGACCCGAGGGAAGTCAAAGACGCCTTCTGGGACACTTTAAATGATACAATTAATACTTGCGATCAAGGTGAAAAAATAATTTTGTTAGGAGATATGAACGGATGGGTCGGCGTCCAAAATCAAGGCACATATACAGAAAGGGCACTAGATAAATTCGGGGATCCAAGAAAAAATTATAACGGGGAAAAGTTGGTTAGCGTATGCTTAGAAAAGGGCCTATTTATGACAAATACTTGGTTTCGACATAAAATGATCCACACGTACACCTGGTGCAAAGAAAATAACCGCTATATAATTGACTTCATTATTGCGGATGAAAGACTAAGGGAACTAGTTAAAGATACAAGAGTCATGAGGGGATCCGAATGCAATACTGATCATTACCTTTTAGTTTCCAAAATAAACTTAGGGCGGGGATGGAGAAGAAAGAAAACAAAAAAAAACGAAACAAACGCGAATCAAGATGGAAAATTTACAGAAACCGGAAGTGCGTATAGATTTTCAGAATAACATAAACGAACGCATAGATGAGGCAACTTGGGAGGCGCTTAGAAGCATTAAAGATATAGAGGGCGCGTGGACTATGTTACGCGATATCATAGTCAAAACTGCGATTGAAGTATGTGGTACGGCGGTAGTAGGAAGAAAATCTGGTTGTGCATGGTGGAATGATGAAATTAAGGTAGCCCAAAAGAAAAAGAAAAAAGCGTACGAGAGAACGTTAAACATCACAGGTCTTAGTGATGAAGAGAGAAATAGGCTTGAAAGTGATTACAGACACAAAAAGAGGAAATAAAAGCAACTGCAATAATTACAGTGGTATCAGCTTACTAAGTATCGTAAGTAAAATATACTCAAAAATGCTTATTCGTAGGGTAATGGAAGTTACAGAAGAAAAGATATGGGAAGTCCAAAGTAGATGTAGCCAGGAAGATCATGTACAGATCAGATATTTAGCTTAAAACAGAACACAGAAAAAATATTGAGAGAAGGAAAGAAATTTTTCTGTGCATTTGTTGATCTAGAAAAAGCATTTGACAAGGTCAATAGAAGTAAATTTTGGGAAGTCCTTAAAGAGTACGGAGTCCATGGATGGCTCCTACAAGATATTTTAATAAGGTTTACAATAAAAATATTTATTAAATGATAACAATATTATTTCCCCTTGATTTTTCATTTTAAAGAACATTTTTGAGATCTTCTCCCAATGCGGCATTTTTGATATTTTTTTAATTAGGCTAGAAAAAAGCTTGATTTTTTCTCTGGAAAAACATCTCAAAACGAAAATAGGATGGAAAGTATTGGTTGAGTTATGGAAGGTCATAAGAGCGCGGGTGCCCCGCGCCAACTAGCCACGGTGCTACTAGGCGTGCTGGAGTGATTCAGTAATTCTGATAATTGACAAAAATTATGTTTCTGCTCACGCGTAACAAAAATTTCATTTTATTCCGACTTTTTGATAGTTTCAGAACAATTTAGATATCTCGTGGCCACAAAACCAATAGATTTCATCTCAAATCATAGACCGCGAAGAGAAGAGCAAAGTGAACGTTAAATTGAATAAAAAATCATTTTTAAGTAACACTGTGAGACGCAAGGGGCCTCACACCAAAAAGCAACCCAAAACGAGAGAGGCAAGGATACTCACGTAAAAAAAGTACCACGCAATGTGAAAGGCAAGGAGACTCGCATCAAAAAGCACCCCAAATTATTAAAGGCAAAGAGAAGAACACCAAAAAAACTCACCAAAACGTGGAAAGCAAGAGGACTTATCAAAATCTATCTCGTCATGTAACAGTTAAGCAGAACCATCCACCAATTTCATTTATAATTTTATTATTAACTATCGTTTTCCTACAATGGAACCATTTTAAAAATTTAATTAAGGAAATATCTAAATCGTTCTCCAGCTACATAAAAGTAAGAATAAAATAAAATATTAGTCACACGTTAACAGAAAAATTATTTTTATCAATTATTAGAACCACTGAGTCACTACAGCACGCGTAGTAGCGCCGTGGCTAGTTGGCGCCAATAATTTCCATCCCATTTTCGGTTCGGGATGCCTTTTTAGAGAAAAAAACAAGCTTGTTATCTAGCCTAATTAAAAAAATATCAAAAATGCCGCATCGAGAGAAAATCTCAAAAATGTGTTTTAAAATAAAAAAATCAAGGTGAAATAATTTTTTTAGCGTTTAATGAATATTTTTATTGTAAACCTTGTTAAAATAGCTTTTCAAAACCCTTATAAAAAAGTAAAATTGGATAGCTCTATCAGGAGCTATGTACAATTGAAGGATAGCAGTCGGGGTCAATTGTCGAAAATTCAGGCCCCTGTATCTTGACAACTCGATGTACTAGGTGCGTCCCCTTTCAAGAATTTAAGGAGGTCTACTAGCACTACAATCTGGCGAAGTTTGAATACGATAGGCGACAACAAAATTTTAGGCGGGGACACTTGGCTAATTTTACCCCATATGCATGACTGGTTCGATGTTATTCAGGGTGTTAGGCAAGGATGCGTTATGTCCTCATGGCTATTTATCACATTTATGGACAAGTGTCTAAGAATGGCCCTCTTTGACGAAGAAGGTGCAGATCTCGAAACAGTGAACGTACGTGGGTTGGCTTTCGAAGATGGCAAGATTGTTATGGCAGAGTCAATCGAAGACTTACAAAGAATGTTGTACAAACTTAATACAAGCATGAAGAACATGGGCCTCAAAATTAATGTAAATAAAACAAAGGTAATGGTGTTTGAAGGAAAAAGTGAGAAAACAATGTACAACATTGTCCTGAATGATGAGAGATTAGAGCAAGTTGACAAATACGTATATCTGCGTAGCCTATTCACTAGCGACGGAAAAATAGATGGGAAGTTAGATAGGCGCATTAATGTGGGTAAGAAGGCTATCGGTAGAGCAGGGTCCATTCTCACAGATAAAAACAAATCAAAAGAAACTAAAATGACCGTATATAAAACTTTAATTGTACCGGCTGTACTATACGGTAGCGAGACATGGGCATGTCAAGAAAAGGACATGAGTAAACTTAACGCGATTGGTATGCAACCTCTGCGCACAATATGCGGGAAAACACTGATGGACGAAGTCCGAGACGAGATGATCCTCAAAGAATGTGGTACAAGGGAGACACTAGTAGATATATGGGAAAGAAATCAGTTAAGATGGTTCGGACATCTTGCAAGAATGAAAGATGAACGACTGACCAAACAGGTGTATAAAGGTGAAGTAAATGGCAGAATGCCCAGAGGTAGACCGCCGAAAGCATGGATAGAGTCTGTGAAGGAGACATTGATCCGAAGAGACATAAGAAGCCATGACAACAAGAGAGCTTGCATGAAAAAATGCATGGACGTGAAGGAAGCTAGGCGAGTATGCCAGGACAGAAATGTTTGGCGACAAAATAATTTTTAAGAAGATTGTGAGTAGAGTGAATGACGCCTAAAACAAAGACCTTGAATACTAATGGGCCCAAGTGGGGAACCACACATAATAATTTTGTGAGGCTCTCCACGTGGGGTGATCGCTAGAGAGATTGATCAGCAACCTGGGTCGGAGGAGTGTTGCGGAATGAACGTGTCGTTTAAATAAATGACACGAGAACTCTAGATCAATCTAAAATCTCTATACCTTACACCTATATACCTACCTGCCCTATTCCTTCATACCCATCCACACACTACTACTTTCCAACCGAGCAATTCACGCCTACCCCGAAAGGGAAACGGCTTAATGGTATAATAATAAAGTCCACCTTTGTAATTTAGACCCCAAATTTGCGTGCTGTGACTCAAAAAACCTTCTCGTATTGACTTTCTTAAAAATCCACTAATTTAATAAAAAATCCAAATTTAACTCGTTTTTTTTAAATTTTTAAATTTTTACATCAAACTCGTATCCTGTGTCATAATATATCTTCGCGTACTGACTTTGACAGAAATTTATTAATTTAATCAAATTTAAAAAAATTAGGGTCCTTATAAAATATTTTGAATTTTGAACCCAATTTCATGTTCTGTGACTTGAATTTCAAAAATTTTGGTTTCTTTTTTAAATTTACGAATTTTCACCTGAAATTCACAATCCGATATTTTTAAAAACTCCTCGTACTATCTTTCATAAAAATCTTCCAGAAAACTGAATTTTCCAAAATTGACGTCAACTTTATGATATTTGAGTTTTGAACCCATAATTATATTTTAAATCAATAAATCAATTAATTTATAACGCAATTCTAAATTAATTTAAAATTGCATTTGTTGTGTAAGCGTTGTACAGTGTACACATATAACGTTGTTCAGAACCGGAGCAGATTTGCTTCTGTTTTGTTTCCTGTTGCGTTTTTGCTTCGGAACGTTTCGTATCTATATGTACCCCTAAAATTACGTTGGAGTGCGCAGACGTAATTGCCATCTAACTCTACTGCGCAGCTGCAAGTGCCGTGAAAATTTACTTCTCAGCCATATCTGTCATCGAACTCTGATGCGCAGCCGAAAATTCCGTATAACTTGACTGCGCGAGCAGAAGCCGAAACCTGAACTCGAACGCTTTCGGTTTCGAGTCTTATTTGTGCGTTACTTCAAGTTCAGGTTTAAATTTTTGGGAGTGATAAAGCCGACGATAATTAGAGCGACACATAATACCCTCAAAAAATTGCCACCGGCCGCCGGCAGTAAATCACATTGCGGTTTTTTGTAAGGGCTTATAGGTTATGTGCTCCTTTCAGATACTTTAGGTTTACGTTCTCATTGTGCGTTACAGAATCTCAATTCAAATCCGGGTTCGAACTAGTACGACCCCACTAGACAAAGATGACTCTACGGTAAAAAAGGACAGAGTTATCTTCGGGTTCGGGTCTCCATTCTGCTCAGACCCATACCTTCAAATAAACTGCACCTTCTTCTCTCTTAAATCGCCTTTGTTAATTTCTCAAATATAATTGAAGAAACTTCTTAGGATGGATCTATTATTGAAGGGGTCCATAAGGGTCCGGGTTTGCACCCGGACTCTTACGAAATTACAGGGTCCAGTCCGGACCTAAATTCGTAAGCAACCTTTTAATGTCTGGTTCAAGACCTGGTTTGTACTATTCTGCTAATATACCACCATGTCTAGAGTTGTAAGTCCATGAAACGTTTCATTGAAACATTGAATGTTTCATGAAACAGTGGAACGTTTCATGGGACCAAAGTTTCTGAAACGTTTGACAGTTTCACAAACACGTATGCCCCACAATCGACGAACAGCACTTCCATGATTCATTCCAATCGTTCCAATTTCAGGATACTTAGCTCGTTCACAATTCATTCATGGCAGTATAAAAAAGCCCGAAAAACATTTTAAAAATCTTTAATAAATCAATGATGCAATCAAGAATATTTCCTCTTCTAAAAATAAAAAGATAAATTTTGAATTCCTTTTCATTTCAGCATTTGAACTGCTAATCAAAAAAATAATATATTTTTTAAATTTGATTAATGAATTAGAAAATAAATAACTATTTTTAAAGTAAAAACTTCGAACCTTGCAAATAATAATTATTGAATAATAAAAGCCATAAAGATTAAATATGATCTCTTTTTTCTTCCGATAGAAAATCGATAGCTTATCAAAAATATGTAGAACTATAATTAAAAGTTATTCCCAGGAAGATTTAAAACAGATAACAATAGAAGAGCACTAATTGCTACATGCCCCATATAAATCGTCTATGACCAACTATTACATTTTATTTAGAAAATTCGATTATTTTTTTACATGTTTTAGAAAAAAATTGTTTAAAGAAGTAAAATTTATTTAAACAATTAAAAATTCGTTTAAAGGTCATTAGGGATGCTTAAATTGTCCGTATCAAAATTCCCTTTTAACGAATGACTCGATACTTTTGTTTTTAGTAAGATATTATCTTAGTGTAAAAATATTGATATTATTAATAAAATAGGAATCAAATACTGATTTAAGCTGCATATGTTCATAAACATCCGCTTTTTCGTGTAAAAAATAAATTTGTTACGATTTTTCGAATAATAATTTAGAAACTAATATGCATTGCCTGTAACAAATATATTTTTTAAATCAAGACTCATTTTTACCAATTGTATGGACACTTTTGTTTTTAGAAAGATGTTATAATATTGTAAAAATATTCGACGCAAATTTTAAATATATGGATTAAAATTGAAAATTTTAAGTTGTACTTTGTTTTTATTTCTAAGAAGTCAAATCTTATTATATATAGTTTGAAGTTATATTTAAAAAATATAAAGAATTTTAAGAGATTCCGTTTCAAAAATGGTTAGAACTCTCAATATTCAAAAAATTGATATTATGCATTTTCAATTATAAATTTTCTACTAAATGCTTTAATTTTAGAACCCAAAGTACGAATTTTCCACAAAACAGTGGAATTTTCAACAAATCATTTGAGTTTGTAACGAAATATTTACATTTTTAGGTAAAAATAATTAATTTTCAACAAAGAAAGCAAACGAATTTTGAACTAAAATGATGAATCAACCAAAAAGCTGAGTTTTTAAGAAAGATAGTTCAAATTTCAACCAAGGACCTTAGCTTTTAAACTAAAAAGATGAATTTTCAACAATAAATGTAATAGATTATATTTCAAAAACAAAAAAAGATTATTATTACAAATTAAAAACAGCTGCATTTATCCAAAAAAAGAATTTTCAAGAAAATAATTAAATTTTCTAATAAATTTTCAAATTTTGGAACTGAAAATATGAATTTTCTACAGAACAATTAAATTTGGCAAATAGAAAATTAATTTACTACAAAAAAAAATTATATTTGAACTAGAAAGTTGCAATTTTTACTACGAAAGGTGACATTTCTACAGTAAGAGATGATATTTGAAACAAAAAAGATAAATGTTCGACAAAATAGTTGAATTTTTAATTTAGAA